>VDFB02277929.1:0-28976 GCA_007258455.2 Sequoia sempervirens | reverse complement strand
GATGAGACGTCATGTTGAGAGACTCCATGATGAGGATATCTTGTACATCTCTGAGACTAAGATGAGACGTCATGTTGAGAGAATCCATGACGAGGATATCTTGCACATCTTTGAGACTGAGATGTGTTTTTCCACAAATGGGTGTAGCCATTGTGGACATCATGTTGAGAGACTCCATGATGAACCCTTGTACATCTCTGAGACTGAGATGTGTTTTTTTTTTCACAAATGGGTGTAACCATTGTGGGCGTCATGTTGAGAGATTCCATGACGAGGATATTTGAAAATACCTCCCTAGCTAAGAGGGAGTGTTAGTGTTTTAGTGGTGGGAGATATTTTCTCTTAATATAAATCAAACTAAGGCAGGTCGGCCTAATCATGTTTTTATAAACAAATATTATCCATTCTAGGTCGGCCTAATCATGTTTTTATAAACAAATATTATCCATTCCAGGTCGGCCCTAGAAGAAAGGTCACCTAGCTTGTATATATAGGAGAAGGTGTCTCATTTGATCATCAATTCAATTCATTCCAATTCGTATTTCTTCAGCAGCAGGTTCGCCCTTCAAGTGCAGCAGATTTGACTCAAGGAGAAGAGTTATATATTTTGTGTATTCAAGAAATTGCACCATATATAAGTGCAGATCCATTGTATTGTATTCAGCCTTTCTAGGGCCTGATATTTTTTCTGATTTATAAGAGAATATCTTGCTGGGTTTTTCTCCCTCGAGTAGGAGGGTTTTCCCAGGGTAAAATACTGTGTTCATTGTTCTGTGTTGTGTTTTTCTGCTTATTGCATTTCTGATCTAAAAACTAACACAAAAGCCATGGGAAAGTACTTCATCAGCCTTATGCTGTTTATATACAAAACTATGACCAGTATACTGTACATGACCATTACATATTCTGAGATTCTATGCTGTGGTTGAGTTAAACTCCGTTCTGTAGCTTGCTGCTCTTGCCAGCACTAAATTTTGCAGTTAGATGTGTTATTATCAAAAGTACAAGTGCTGCATTATATACTGGTAATTTCCAGTTAAGAGTTTTGTAGCATAATAGTTCTAAAGTCCCCATATTTGAAGTTCATGTGATCACTGCAGTGTACTTTGTTGAATTGTGAATTCCTACATTCAATAATCTATGAGAGTCTACATTTATTACCAGTTTTCTCATGCAAGATGGGTTAAGTTGAATCTAAAATCTGTACAAGATACCTAGTGATTGGTTGTCTGATAAAAAGAAAGCCATGCTAGTTTTGTTTGAGTAAAAACCTAATGGCATAATCCATTGTGTTAGAGGGAATTATGATTGAAAATGTAGTCAAAGATGTAGTCAAAGGCATAAGCCCCTATTGCTTGGCTAAGTGACATGTTAAAATGCTAAATACTTAAACATGTGTAAAGGTGCAAGTGACTACGAGGACAGACCCGAGGGGTTCAAATTATAACAAATGCTTTGCCAAAGTAGTTAATTTAAATAAGAGAGGATTGTTGAATTAAAATTGAGTCACATCATGGGTAAAGGACACATGCTTAGATATTTTGCTTGAGGCAGTAATAGGTTGCATGTGTCAATTATTCCATAGCTGCACAAATTTCACACTTGTTGGCCACGGATTGCTAGACTCTTCGTGATGGGTCATACTCCCTTTGTAGGGTAGCACGGGGAAGCCTATGGCTTCTTGGCAAGGTGGAAATCGTCCTGGTGATGCTCTCTCTCTTTCTTCCACTTCAAGATAAAGCAGCAAATGGTATAAATTTGATAATGCAAATGATGATATGTTGTTTATTTTGTGTCTTATTTATTTGGATGAGTGAATGACTCTCACTCGAATACTTGTATTTTCATTTTCAATATGATATCTTTGAATTGTTTGAAAGGGCATGGCTGTCATAGGTAAATTGGTTGCTTATGTTATCAACCTGCTTTCAAAAGGTGTGTACTAGCAGCTGTAACTTATTATGCTTCAAGTTTTATACTTATGCCAAGGCGTTGCAAATGGACTTGTGATAATGGTAATAGTTGTAAAATCATTCTATATGTTGGAAAATAAAAGCCAACTGTTTGACTCCTTTAGATTGGATTTACAGTAACTACATATATTTCATTGATCTTCATTGTTAAGGAATGATTAGTTGAGTGATTATTCACTAATTTACATACTTTATTAGTGATTAGTTGGTGGATGTTACACATGCACATTTATGTATGCATTGCACACCAGTATCTATTTATATTTGTAGTTGCTCTCAGTTTATAGATGTTTTATACTAATGCAGATGAGCATTATAATCAAATATGTTCACATGGATCAGTAGGTTGATTCTTATAGTAGTGCTTTGACCTGATTATTGCATTAAAATGTCTTTTATCACTAGTTACCTTAAGACTTTTAAGGCATTGCATAAATATTTAATTTTTGCTAATCTTGCAAAGAGCATGATCTTCAAATGATTTCTGATTATATTTACTTGGTTTTCAAGAAAATTTACTTTGATGTTAAAACATCTGTGTACTATATTGGAGATTTTCTTTTTTCTTTTTAAGTAATGGAACTATGTTACAGGTGGAATTGCAAGTCACAGTGGCTACCGATATCACTGAAGATGTTATACTGGAAGTTCTTCAATTTGAGAAATATCAGAGTAGCGGTTTAGGCTTAACAACTAACGTAGGTGGTATGTCTTCTCAACTTCATCAAGAAAATGTCAAGGATTTACAGGATCCTTGCAAAGAACTCCTCCAGTGGTTGCTCCCTCTAGATCGACCTCTACCTCCTCCTGTTCCTTTATCTCCACCTTCTTTAGCTATATCTAGTTCATTCTCTGGAAACTCAAGTCAGCGCTCGCATTCTTCTGCCACTTCTGCATCCAACTTTTTTTCTTTTGGACATTATCGAAGCAATTCAACAAGCTCACTTCCACAGGGCATCCAATCTTCGGCACCTAGTCTTTCTCTTTCCAATTCTAGTCCAAACTTTGATCTTGAAAATTGGGATAGATTGGCATCACAAAAGCTTGTCAAAGCACAAGAAGTTGGAAGTGAGGGTCTCCTATCTTTTCGAGGTGCATCCCTAGAGCCCCAGAGGTTTTCTGTTCATTGTGGGTTGGAAGGTCTCTATGTACCTGGTAAAAGATGGAGAAGAAAGCTTGAGATAGTACAACCTGTTGAAGTAGATTCTTATTTTGCTGATTGCAACTCAGAGGATCTCATTTGTGTCTTGATCAAGGTTCGATCAATGTTTATCTCTTTTACTATAAGATGTGGAGAACATCAAGGAATTGAATAGTCTATAATGAAATAGGACATACTTTATCCAAAAGAAGGTTATCATTGCACAAGTTTAGATTGTTATACCCTTACATAATAGTAGCTTAGGAAAGATGCTTTCTGAAAATCTGGAATGACAGTCTTACACAGGAGTAGCTTACAAAGGGTGCTTGTTAAATAAGATTTTTACTTTTATTTTTTTACTTTATGAAGCAGGGCTGATGCCCATTATTTCATGTTCTAGAATGTTGTTCCAGCACATTTGGCAGATATCATTATTTTTGTGGATTCTGTAAGCATAATTTGTGAGGCAGCAGCTTCAGGAAGTCCACCTGTATCTGTACCAATTGCCTGTATTGAGGTTGGAGATGAGCATTCATTGCCAGGCCTTCCACTCAGGTGTGTATTTGCATTTCTATTCAAAATACTGCGAATACAAAACTATAAATGCAGAGGGTTTATTTTCTATTTATCTTTGTGTGATTTTTTTACACTTATCTGCATATTTATTACATCTGTAGAAATGCCAATTAATTTTGTATCACAATTGTACCTAATTTTCACTAGGAATGCTAAGCTCTTCATGTTCTTAGTTTAGGTCTGGTTCATGCAGATGAATTTGAGCTATTTTCCTTGATGATTAAGGCATTTCAAAAAGTCAGGAGATGAAGATGATAGTTTGGAGTTGGGTTACTGCATTTTTCTACTGATATCACTTCAAAGATTGGAGTAGAAGAGCATATTGTTGGATGCTAGAGGGTAAACTGCTTGGCATAATTGTTTTGTGTAGTAGTATCTATAAGCTTAACACATGTAATGAACACAATTACTTAGATGGGTGTTCCAATACGGGTTGATTTTTCCTGGAGGTTCTAGGCACGGGGAGATGTGGTTATATAGAGATCCTATGATTGCTTCTAATCTTGGGAAACTGTCTGGCATTTAGCTCATTTTTTGTAGAAGATTTCTGGGAATTGGTCTATCATATTTATTGATGAACAACAATATAATTGCTATAGGTTGGGGAATGTTGAAGGTTACTTGTATATTCAGCCTTCAAAGAGCATGTCTTGTTAAGAGAAGAAATCCTTTGCATCCAGCATTAAGGCAGTGGCTTTCTCATTAGCTGAACTTAAATCACTGTTAATCAATGTCTGCACTAGCTCTATGAAAATGGCATATGCGATTGAACAACATGCATGAAGCAATGGAATCATTCAACTAAAATTAAACAACCTTGTGAAGTAAAGTCATGGGTAGAAGGCTACTTTGATGTTCATGGGATGTTCATATATGGTCTAATTTCAGTACTGTTCTGTTCTTTTGCACTAGTGATAAGTGATAACCATTGTTAATGTTCAATATAATGTCAAATTGTTTTAAGTAATCATTAGTTTTGAGTCGTAATGACCAATTAACTGTTACAAGTATTAGTGTGTGAGAGACCTTAGCAGTTGGCTTCAATTCTTTGCAAGAGCAAAGGAATTTGTGTTTCTTGGACTCCATCAGCAGGACTGCTGTTGCATAGTTACAGAACTCGCAGAGTACTCACATGACTTGTGAGTCTGTTTCAGGGCTGAGAGACTCACACCTGAACTCACAGGTGGGTCCACACAAGGTCATGTCACAGACTTGCCATGAGTATTCAGCAAGTCTGCAACACGGACTTGCAGGAGCTGGAAAAGGACTAAAAAAAAAGCAGAATAACACTCAGAAAATGTGTCTAAATGCCCTGAAACCCTGCAAAATGTATCTGAATTGCAATTGAAGCTGTCTCTGTAATGTGTCTGAGTGATGTCAGGTCTTCCTTTTTGTGTAATTGAGATTTGGGTTGTGCAGTGTTCAGTGTGCATGTGTTTGTGGGGTTCAAATCATTGCTTTGAATGGTGGTCATGGCAAATTCGCAATGTGGACTCATTGGAGGTGGAAAAGCACTCAAAAAAGTGTGTAAATGTGCTGAAGCCCTGCAAAACACATCTGAATCACACTTGAAGCTGCCTCTGAAATGCATCTGAGTGGTGTTTGGTCTTCCTTTCATGTGTAATTGAGATTTGGGTTGTGCAGTGCTGAGTGTGTCTTTTTTTTGGGTGGGGGCGGGGGAGAGAGGCGGAGGGTGTCAAATTGTTACTTTGAATGATGGGCATGGGCAAGGGGTTGAGTTCTGCAGGCTGTTCCCAATCTTCAATCATACAAGTTTCAACTTTCACTCATGTGCCCAATAACAAACGGAAATCCTGCTTTTGTTTGTCTTTTGTCTGTGCTAGTAGGCCGTTCCTGACCTTCAATCGTACAAGTTTCAACTTTCATGTATGTGCCCAATAACAAACAGAAATCCTGCTTTTCTTTGTCTTTTGCCCTGTGCTAGTTTCATTTTCAGGGCTTGCAAAGAGGTTGATACTATAACTGCATTGGAGTCGATCCCTAGTTGTCCCTGAAAACCCACACCTACAAACCCTAACTGTCCCAGAAAACATTGATCACTGAGTAGGCTGAGTCTGAGTCAAAAACTGGATCTGCTGAATTTTTGCCAAGTTACAAATTTTGAAACTATTTTCCATTGTTTATGTTGCACAAAATAGTTTCTTCTCTCTCTTCTGCTCTCTATCCCCTTCCCCCAACTTGATGAAGTCTGGTAGTTTGAAATGGCTTGCAGTCATTGTGACACACGTAGAAGTATCATTCAGAGCTCTTTGGCACAAGGTACTTGGCAACCACCTCTTATATGCATGACTAGAGACCTATTAGCAAATTCTTCCCTTCCACTAACTGAATTTTGGGCTCAAATTTTTGGTTTTCTTTCCCTTTGGCTTCCTCATCAGACTCTAGTGCAAATATTAAGTAATTTGATGCCAAGGACCACTACATAGGGCCCCAATTTTCCAGGCCATGTACTCACCACTATATTTTAGTTATTACACATCAGGATAAATGTACCCCCTATTAAAGGGGATGGGCAAGTTAAGTTCCCTAACTTAAGAGACGGACTAAAGCGGAGTGCCCCCCTGGCGAGGCTGGTCAAAACTGAATTTTGATGGAGCTTCAGGTAGGCTGTCTAATAAGAGATGAGAGAAGAAATCTGATTGGTGCAACTTAAAAAAAAAATCGAGGGAATGAATAATGAGGCTGAAGCCCAAGCTTTCATCCTAGGTTTGCAAATATGTATCCTGTATGGCAGCAGCAAAGTTGAGATTGAAAGAGACTCCATGGTAATTATCAAAGCAATCAGAAAGAGAAAATCGGCAAACTAGAAGTCAATTAAAGACATCAGATTTTCAGTCCATAATGATTAGTGCATAGCATTTCTGGATTCAACTGTGTAAGATTTGTTTTGCATCAACGTTTCAGATCACACTTCGTGATCCATCATCAAGATGATAGAGAGCTGTAGGAGAAAAAAATCATCCTGATGATGGATCATGGAGTGTGATCTGAAACGTTGATGCAAAACAAATCTTACATGGTTGAAACTAGAAATGACATGCACTTAACTAGAAAATCATCAATAGTCTTCGAAATGCATGGCCCCTATTGGACTCTTTGGGAAATTATATTGTTAAACATATATATAGGGGAATAAATGGAGAGGCAGATATTCTTGTAAACTATGCAATAGAAATGGTTGACCAGTGCCTTATTAACAACAACACTGATTCTTGGTCAAATCTAAAGCATAAGTTGGAGAGTCTTCAAGACAGCTGTTAGCCTAACCAAAGGCTAAGGGTTAGCTGAGCTGATCGATCAATAATGAAAGCATAATCATCAGTAAGAGTGCCTTGTAGCGTCTAAAGTTGGTGATTTAATATTTCATGAAATGAAGAGATCAAGCCTCAGACCAAGTCAAAGAATATCTCCAATTTCTGATTATGACCGCATCCATAGGACATATTAAATCATTACCAAGTGAGATTGCTCCCTCTTGATATTAAGAGACATTTTTGTTGAAAATCTCAAACCCTTGCTCGGCCGAAAGTCAAGTGAATATGTTTTAGTCGGCTAGGTAATAAATAAATAAATAATTATGTTTTGTAATTACTTGTTAGTTCTCGATGGTTGTTATAGTTGGTTAGTAGTTACCGAGAGTTGGTAGTCTTAACCAATGTCGGCCTACTATATATATGTACTTGTTCATAGTCGGGGACCCATGTTATGATATTCCTGTATACCTTGCATATTGAATGAATGAGAATAAAGCTATATCTTCTGAACTATGGTTCTTAATTTATATTATGTTTTGTAAGTTTGTTACTTCTGTTTACTTTGTAAATCTGTCAAAGTAGAATAAGTAAGTAAACATTTGGCACTGTTGCCGATACGAACTCTCATACACAACACATGGACGGGAATAATGGTGTCGTAATGGGTCAGTTAGCCGAAGAGTTGGTACAAGCAAATGAAGAAAGAGAAGACGCATTGATAGAAGACCTCATAAACCTGTGGGATATCTTATAGACCTTGAGCCCTGTCAATTCCTTCATCCATTTTTTTGAAGTTAGAATCTCAACATTTTTTCTACCTTAGTACGCTTGCAAGCATTTCCTCAAAACCCCACCATTCGATAATTGCCTTTGTATTTCAATTAGGGTTAGTCTATGGGAATTTTCTTCAAAAAGATACCAGGGATGAAGTGTTCTCAAACCTTCATCCCCAACACCCAAAAGCTCTTTTCATTCATCAGGCTTGTTTGTTCGGATTTCCCTCATTTAGCACAACTTCTTTCTCATCCTCAATCCTCGACACTCCAAACTGTGGTACGAGGTATGGATTTGGTTTGATCTTGAAATTTAAGAACTCTTGCTCATTTTTCACTAACTAACTAGCAACTCAATGGAATTGCCAAAAAAGCCTTGTGGACTTTGAAAAAGGATTTGACATGCTAGAAGGGTACTGATAGCTAACAAAAACATCTTTTCATTGCTTGAGGAAGATTAGATGTAGGTTTGGCATGCAATTTATGCAGTTTAAATGGTGGTTTGTTGAAAGTGGCTAGGGTTTTCATTTAGTGGTTGGAAAGGTCCTGCACCTACCAGAAGAATGACCTAGAATTGTTTATTTTCACCCAAGTTTCATGGATTTGACACTAAATGATGCCATGGCCATGCCAAATTTATTACAATGGATCAAATCTTGTAGGGGTCATATTCTCACACCATCTTGAGTGGTTTTCACCACAAATTACATAGATTCGTTGGTCATCTAGTGCATAGATTGGGAAGTGATTGATGAGAAACTTAAAGATAGTTCTTTATGGTAGGATTTTGATGATGGTTGGCGTGTTTTCAACTAGGAGATTGCATTTTTGAGATAGTAGGGTGTAGTGCATGATGTCAATGGCATCACCCTCATGCTTTGTTAGTTGCGTTTTTTGTGCCCTAATTCTAGATCTATGTAAGGGCATTTGATATTTATTGTAAAGGGTTGGGTTTTTTGCATTTGTATGAAGAAAGCTCATCGGGCTCGAGTTGTATTTTATGTGTAACTTGTGTATATGATTGCAACTTAGATTTTGAGTTTGTTGGAATCTTATAATGGCAATGCAAATGATTTTTAGAAAATCAATAGAAGACACAACTGCCATCTTGTTTTGCAATCTGTCTTCATCATTCTTTTAGAGTTTTAGGGGATTCAAGGAAACCCTAACTACACATTTGCTATATTTTGATCTGAACTTTGTTAATTTGCATCCAAGGGGTTAGTCAATTTTTTCATTACATGCATGTGTATGTTGTGTGAGAATCTTTCAAATTGGTATGTGAAGCTTTAAAACAATTTATGGATTATTAAGTAGAAATTACATTAATGGGTTAAAGATCATTCAAGGGTTTGAGTTCTATAATATAACCAAGTAAATTAAACTCATTTGAAAAGTTAGGGTTTGCATTATTGTTAGGATTTCATTTAAGGTTGACTTTGTGTTGCAGGAATAAGTTTGGTCCAATAGTTGAAGGCTAACCATCCACCATTATAAATCAAGGAAATATTTCAAACTTTTTTATTTATTTTTATTTTCTTTTACATAGTCTATTGTTGATTTTTTTGCTGAATCTATTGTGATCCTTGATTGTTAAAACCTTAGAAGAATAAATCAAGGAAATATTTCAAACCTTTTTATTTATTTTTATTTTCTTTTACATAGTCTATTGTCGATTTTTTTGTTGAATCTATTTATAACAAAGAAGATTGGTAAATATTCAATGTATTAACAAAGGAGACGAAGGCTCCTTAAATAGATTTACAAAGACGATTTTTCTAAATGAAACAATCGTTAATTGAAGACGAAATTAGAAACTATCTAACCTAAGACTAAGATGACCATTAAAGAAACTGCATTATTCTAATACCCTCCCTTAATGGACATCATTCTAACTACCCAGAAAAAAAACAGAGAAGGCTGCCCCCTTCTTCTTAGAACGCTTTTGCAACAAAAGACAAGAGCTTGTCACTGACTCTGCCACCAACCCTCCCAGAAACTGCAGAACTTTTGAAAATGACCAAAACTGATCACAAAACATCCACCCTGATGTTGGGTAACAAAACTGTCCCTCCCTGTAACCAGAGACACACCGAGAACAGTTGCCATGATTTTGAGGATAAATAGGCAAACCCTCCAAACTTTTGCAGATGAGCATGATGCCCCAGAACAGACTGCAAGAAGTCGCAATTTTTGAGGAAAAAAATCACGAAACCCAAGATTACAAATCATTGTTTTTTTAGAAAAAACAGTAGAAACCCATAAAGGAATCCCATGCAACTTTGCGAATTATAGAACCTAGTAACGATTTTTGAGGATAACGGATCAGCATAAAAAACATCGTTTTCAAGGAAAAACGGTAAAACCTTTCCATCACAATTTTTGAGGGAAAAATCGCCAAACCCAAGATTACAAATCATCATTTTTTTTCCAAAAAAACGGTAGAAACCCTCAAAGGAATCCCATGCAACTTTGCGAATTATAGAACCCAATAACAATTTTTGAGCGTAATGGATTAGCATAGAAAATATTGTTTTTAAGGAAAAATGCTAAAACCTTTCCAGAAACTAGAGAGCCCTCTTGAACTGCGAAAACCTTGATTAGGGCAAACAGGAGTAAACCTTTAAATTTTTTTTAGGAAAAAATTATAAACCATCCCATGATTTTTCAGGCAAAAAATCAGAAAACCAAATAGAATTTTTTAAGGGTCAAAATTATGAAAAACCCATCAAAATTTTTTTAAGGAGAAAAAATTATTAAAAACCCTAGCACTGATTTTTTATGGCGAAAAATTAGAAAACCCATCATAGACCTTGATTTTAAAAACTTCAGAAAAGGCAATATAACCCATCACAAATTGGCATAGATCCTCCATATGAGAGAAAATCATGAAAAAGAGTAGAAACCCTAGCTGAACTGCCATAGAAAATCCCATCTTTCTCAGACTGTCGCGTGCTAGCAAGAAGCAAAGAAAAAAACCCTTCACGCTTGCTAAAAACACTAGAAAGGGCCTGCGAAAAAACCCTAGAAAACTCCATGTCGCACGAACTTGGACGTGTCGGATACCAGTCGCTCAAAATTTTCACGTGCCCACGACCTCAAAAAATCCGCCACGAAACTGCTGGAAACACACCAAAAAAATCTAGATGCGTGGGTAGAAAACAAAACGCCAGAATACTATGTTCTCACATCACGACCAGGGAAAAAATTGTCTTAGGAAGAGACGCATTTTTTAGACAAATCATGCACACGATTTTCATCCAAAAAAAAACCTCCAAAAAAGCCGCACCCAGAAAAACGAAAAACTATGTAGTACACCGACGATTTCTCCTTCAGAAACCCTTGAAAAATTGCTTCAAGAAGACGCAATTTCCAACTTGAAACCTTAAAAAAAAACTCACAAAATCTTCTACAAAAAAAAAAGGCTTAAAAAACTTCAAAAATTTTTGGAAATAAATTCCAGGTAAGAAGAGGCTATGAATTTTTTATTAAAAAATTCGCCAAATTTTATGAAATCCCATTGACCCGCTCTAATACCATATAACAAAGAAGATTGGTAAATATTCGATGTATTAGCAAAGGAGACGGAGGCTCCTTAAATAGATTTACAAATACGATGTTTCTAAATGAAACAATCGTTAACTGAAGACGAAATTAGAAGCTATCTAACCTAACTAAGACTGAGATGACCATTAAAGAAACTACATTATTCTAATACTATTGTGATCCTTGATTGTTAAAACCTTAGAAGAATGTGTATAGTGCAATTTTACTAGATTATTCTAAAGGGATTTGTGGCCAAGACTTTATTTATAGTTGCATCATCGATCTAGCCTCCTAAAAGAAGATATTTGTGATTTGCATGTGAAGTAATCCTTAGTAAAGAAAAATAATCAAAGCTAAATACATAGTCATCTTTGTAGAAAAATATTCAAAACTAAATATAGAGCCATCTTTGTTTGAGGGTTCATTTAAGTTTTCTTAATTATTTTATTCTTTAAAAGATCTTTGGGATTACCCTCTCAAACTTGGTAGGGCTCAAAGTGCAGAAGAGGTCCATAACCTTCTTGTTCGTTGGCCTTTTCAATCCTTGATTTGAGGATAGGTGTCTTAATGTTTGGTAAATTGGTCACTTTATTTGTGTTAGGGTAAGAACCTTAGGGTTAGGGTTTGTTGATCGTGTTTTATGACACAACAAACATTCTAGAACAAAGTGTCAAAGACGCTCATTCCCTCTTGAAAAATTACCTTGTATGCTAAGATTGCAAGTAAGATCATATGGTAATCCCAATGTTTAAGATGAATGCGGATAGACTCTGTGGTATGGATGTGATTTGCTGGGGGCACAATTGAGATTTACTTTTTGCAAGTTACTCAGAAAAGCGGAAACATAAATGCAGTATCATTTTGGATTTTCTGATTTTAAAAAAAGTGAAAAAGATCGAGGGTTTTAGAGATCCTATGCTATTCCTAAGAAATCAAGAGAAGACGAGGATTAAATGAAACCAACTAAACAATACTCTGCTTCGCCACGTTAAACGACAACTACACAGAGCAAGTGCAATCTTCTGGGAATGTGCTTATGATTTTCACGTAATGAATAATTACCATCAAATCGAACAATAATTATTCAAACAGAAGTTAAGCATCCACGATAAAGCTCAGTCTAACTTTACACATTGGGTGAAAAGCATCCACTCAAAGAAAGTATGAGCTCGGTTTCACTAATCTCCGTTATCAATCTATCATTCTTCTAACATACATTCTAATTCAAATTTACTAAGAGAGAAAGAAAATATGCGACCATGCAACCATTCGACAATCAAGTATTCAAGGCACCTCATGCATTTGAACTTTATTATCAAAGTAGTGTTTTCACAACAATCTCATAAAAACTCTCTTTATTTTCTACAATCTAATTCTTTGAATCTGCTCTAACTTCTTAATCTCCTCTATATCTTCTAATCTTCTAATCTATCATCTATGAAAATGAGAGAGTGAGGGGGGGGGGTTTATATAGTATTTCTGAATTACAATGAACGGCCGAGATTAATTCAGGATCAAAGGCCCAGATTAAACAGAACTAAACCCTAATTAGGGTTTCCAAAACCTCAACCAGTTAACTAGAGAGAACTTTAGACATCTGGAGTGGCATCCTTATCCACTTGTGCGGCCTTGCATTCGGCGAATCTGGACACGATCAAGCCGACCTCTTCCATGGCAATGTCGGGCAGCACGTTGACATTGTACTCCAGCAAGTCCAGGCTCTCGGCACACTCTGCAAAAGTGGTCGCCCATTCTGGTTCCTGCAGCAAGAAAGAATTTCTGACGGCCATGAAGTTGAATACTTTGGTGAAGTTTTCTTTCATGATTGGCCCGGTGGTGGAGAAAATTTTCTGTACTTGTTCTTTTAAATTCTTTGGCCGCAAGTGTTTCTTTCGGACGGCGTCCTTGTCGAGCATATCTGCAGCCATTTCATAAATTTTACTCTGAATTTCCTTTGCTTGTTCTTCAACTCTGGCACCATCCTGCTTCACTTTTTCGAGGACTCCTCTTCTTGAGATCAGAGCATAATACCATCCATTAAAATCATATGCCGCTCCAGCTTCAATAACCTTGTCCTCAATCAACCTTTGCTTCGAGATGCTCTTCAATTCCCGAATACATGGGATGATCCTGCTTTGAATATCTTCGAGACTACTCCATGATTCCGCCAGGTCTGCAACTCGTGATAGCATAAAGGAAGCCTGCTCATTTACTTGCGCCAACTTTTCTGCAAACGCCAACGCCTCTTCTTTCCTTCCAGCCATCCAGTCCTTAGCCTCCCTCGCCGTAGTCAACTCTTCTTCAAAATTTGCACCTGGTTCTCGTGAAGAATTAGGAGGTGGAAGCGCTGCTTGGTCACCTTCATTTAGGGGCTTGGTCAAGTGCTGGATGTAATCTTTTAGGCGCTGAATTTCTTTTTTATATTCTTTTTTCTTGGCAACTTCTTTTTCCAACCTGGACTTGATGGTGGCCACGGAATTGTCCAAGTCCTCGACCTCTTGCCCTTTTGTTGTAGGACCCATGTCAATGGTCGTGATGGCATATTCATCAGGGGCGATCTCATCTTGGAACTTGTCGGCTGTAGGTATTGCAACTTGCACTGTACGATTGCCAGCCTCATCCCTTTGGATGGTTGAGAATTTCTTGGCCTTCTTCCTCGGGGCAGTTTGCTCTAGTCTTGCCAGAAAATCTGTGTCATCCTCTTCTTCTTCAGGTACCTCTGTTGGCGCCTTTCTTTTCAATCTTTCTTTCAGCCACTCTGGGATTGTTGGCTGCTCAATTCCGTCCTCCTGTTGATCTTGGACGTCTTGTATATCCTGTACTTCCTGCTCTTCCTGAATCTCCGGCATACTTTGAACTTCTTGGACCAATTGCATACCCTGAATTTCTTGGACGGATGGGTCATCTTGGATTCCTTTGAGGGCGGAAATCATTCCTTCCTCGAATTCTCCATCCATAATATCTGTATCATTATCTGATTCTAGGATCTCTGTGCTTGCTGGAGAAGGTTGACCATCATCTTCTACTTGTATTGGCTCCACATTTTCGACTGGAGAAGGGATCCTAGCATTTTCGAAAGATTCTCTATCCATGGCGAGTATTTCTTCTATGTTCCTGGAAGTGGCCGACTGAAGGGGTTTAGACTTGTGCTTCTTTCGAGAAAGCCCTTCATCTACCATTTTATCCTTGTCTTGTCTTGCAAATTTATCAACTTCTTTCCTCTTTCTCGAGTTGGCGGCATCTGTTGGTCCATCTCCACGAGATGCACCGGCGTTTGAAGAACATGACTCTGTATCGCCCATCAATTCATAGGTGAATTGCACATTTCTCTGTCTTAAAATTTCTACCTGCCGATCTATCCACCACTGAGAATACTTGAAAACAGGCCGCATGAAAGTTGCTAGGTCACCCATCTCAGGCTCAAACCATCTTATAGGAGGGAGTGGCTCGTTCTCATTGAAGCCCGGCTGCAAGTATATTCCATCATCCTATAGTTGATCAGGTATTTTGAAGAGCTCTGTTGCCCTTATCATGCTTAATGGCAATCTCGACCACAACCTCCTTCTTATGTCATATTCATCGGCTACGTTAGCCCAGAAGTCCTCTAAGTCAACCCGATGCTTGTACCTCTCTCCGTCCACAGTTCTGATGTGATGGAGTGGATCAAAATTGTTCCTGGATTTGTATGATATGAATGGATATTGTTGTATCTCCAGTCGAGCAATTTCTGCTGCTTGTGCCGTCGGACATGACTCCTCCATATTGCCGATGAAAAAAGGAAAGGTGACAGCCGCTTTCTGCTTTGGCCTTTGAATATTCTAATACGCCTCCAATTGCCTCAGCACTTCCAGCAAAACCATCTTGTTGGTCAGATAGATGGGCAGTCTATAAGGATTTCCCGAGAATCCTTGGATTCTGATGTAAGTGAACTTAGGATACTGAATGAACCAGAATCCATACCGACTGATTAGGCTCTTGGCCTCATGTGAGAGTCTTTGGTGAGTTCCGCCTTGGAGAAGCCGGGTGATGTACATCAAAAAGGCGTCATGAGCTCTTCGGAAATGAGACTTCTCTTTTAGCTGCAACTGCGGATAACAATCGTAGGCTTTGAGTTGCCCCTCGCCATTGCCGACCACCCCCTTGCAGGTCAAGCCAGAATACTTGTAATATCTTGCAAGTGAATATATGATGTATGAGCTCATGTGAAAAGTTTTGGTCTCCTCAAAGTTGACTAACTGCTCGTGTAGGCTATCACTAATCATTTTGGACCAATTGAACATCTTGACTCCAGTGATTATTTCATCAATAAAATAGTACATCCAGTTTTCGAAAGGTGCACCATGGGAATTGCCTACAATTCTGTTTAGTAGCAAAACGATGTCACCATATTCCTCTTTGAAATGAGTTCTGATCAATTTCTTTGGCATCTTGCCTGCAGTAGGCTTGGGCTTTAGTAACCAATTCTTGTTTATGTTGGACGCACAGAGATCCTGCTGGCTTTGATAAAGCTTGAGTGCATCTTCCTTGGTGCGGTAGGACGTTCGATTGTAAACTGGAATTCCAAAGGTTTCTTGGATTGCTGGCTCGGACAAGTAGGCAAGGACTCTTCCGTCAGGAGCTTCTATCTGCCTGTCTCGTGCATTGTAGTGCAATGCGCATTCTACCATAAGCTCCGGACATTCTTTTGCTGGTGGAAATCCAGCTGCGTGGACGATTCCATTGCGCATCATCCTCATGGCAATTGGTGTAGGCAGACGTCCATCGGTCCCGTACATTCTTTTCCTGAAGTCTTCGAGGTCAACGTGGCCAAGATCGGTGTCCACAACGTGCTCCCACTTGGACTTGATTTTCGACTGTGTTTGCACACCTTTGCTGGCGAACTTCATCTTTACCGTTTCAAAAATAAATCTGCAAGAAAAGTAGAGAGAATAATCAGAATTCGAAACTTAAATCAGTTTGAAAGATATTCCAGCTAATTATCAATTTAGACTTCGTGAAAAATCAAGCTGGAAAGAAAATAAACGATGAAGTTTCATGCCAAAGTGAAGTGGACAAAGTAAATCTGCCTGTGACTTCTGGAGAAGTGATCACAATCACGATGCAAGCTGGTAAAATTTATTTCCTTCACTTTGCTGCAAATTTCCTCAACAAGTTTCTTCTCACACCTTCTTCAAAAATCGAATGATTGTTCAAATGAGAAGTGAAATCAATTATAGAGGTGAGAAAATCGATCTTTTTAGCAAATTTGCATTGTTTCCTTCGAATTGAGTTTAAACTCATCTTTCACTTCGCTTCCGGGTGGCAAATTTTATCTTCAATGGTCTTGTCCGGGAAAGTTTCCAATTTCATCGCCAGTTCAATAAAGCTCTTTTGCTCTTTTTCCAATTTCGAATTTTCAAGACTCATCTCTTTGGGTTTGAAAAATGAATAATTAAAATAATTAAAATAATTATTTTATGTGTTATTTCCAACCCATTCGTTTTATGGCGAATTATTTTTGTCCTTTTCGAAATTTTTCTTGCCAATGACTTAGGTGAATTTTCATTTTCTCCAATTTTCTTGCCATAATTTCTATCGTCCAATTTATTTGGCCATGAATTTCTTTCCTTTTCCAAAATTTATTTCGTCATGTCCAATTTTATCTGGCCATAAATCTTTTCGTCCAAAATTATTTTGCCATGTCCAATTTTATTTGGCCATAAATCTTTTCGTCCAAAATTTATTTCGCCGTAAATTTTAATCGTCCAAAGTCTCTGGTAAAATTTTCTTGCTTTTTTCCAAAATTTATCTAGCCATGGCGAAATTTTTCTCTAAACACTTTGATGTTTGGACTTGGGCATATTTTAACACTTTCCAAAGCCCATACTTAGGCAAATTTTTTTAATTTTCACACTCCTGTATACATGGCGGACTTCACCCATCTTCTAGCCATTCCTTAACTTTGTCTTTTTTTCCTTTTGCCACCCTAAAGCGGACTTGCTTTATTTTGTTGCCATTTAACCTTTGGATAGGGGCGGACTTTGGCTTTCATCTAGCCATTCAACTTTTTTTCCTGACTATGCCTTCGTCAACTTATCTTTTGCTCAGGGGGCGGACTTGAGCTCTTCTCTTGCCACTTCTTTTATGCCTAAGGCGGACTTCATTGATTTTGTTGCCATTTCACTTACCTCAAGGCGGACTTCCCTCTATGGCTTGCCATCTAAACATTTTGGCTTGGGGCGGACTTTCACCTTTGGCTTGCCATTCAACCTTTGACTAGGGAGGACTTCCCCCTTTGGCTTGCCATTTTCCACTTGACTAAGGTCGGACTTGGATACTTTTATTGCCATTCATTCTTTTGACCTGGGGCGGACTTCACCTCTCTTCAAGCCACTTCATTCTACTGCTGAGGGCGGACTTTACCAGATTTCAGGCCATTTCCATAAAGCTGGGCGGACTTCCTTCAATTCATTGCCACACAAGGGTGGACTTCATTGATTTTCATGCCATTGCATTGCTTGGTCAAGGGCGGACTTGCCATCATGTTGAGCCATTATCTTCATGTTGCTGGGCGGAGTTCATTGAATGTCTGGCCATTTAACATTTGTCCAAAGGCAGACTTAGGAAGTATTGAAGCCATTAGAGGGCGGACTTCATAGTATGGCCTGCCATTGACACTTCTTTCTTGGGCGGACTTGGCATTCATTCTTGCCATTACCATTGTCTGGCTGAAGGTATTCACCATTGACTTCCTCTATACTTAGGCAATATTCACCATGAATCTCAGTCACCAA
The DNA here is from genome assembly GCA_007258455.2 of Sequoia sempervirens. Taxonomy (NCBI): domain Eukaryota; kingdom Viridiplantae; phylum Streptophyta; class Pinopsida; order Cupressales; family Cupressaceae; genus Sequoia; species Sequoia sempervirens. The sequence goes on along the minus strand of VDFB02277929.1, from coordinate 10,919 downwards.
CTTGCCATGATATTCAGATCTTTCAGATTTTCCAGATTTTTCATGGATTTCTCAGATTTCTATCAATTTTTCATGATTTCATGACTTTTTTCAGATTTTCCACCATTTTTCTGTGATTTTTTTTTCAGATTTTTCCAGATTTTTTAACTTTTTCTGTGATTTTCCAGAATTTTAGCCATGATTTCAAAAATTTTCGAATCGATTTTCTGAGAGTTTCGTTGATCTTTTCGAACTTTTGAGTGGATTTTTGAAACTCGAGCCCTTTCCAAATATAGAAACTTTCTAAAAATAGAAATTTTCCAAAAATAGCAACTTTCCAAAAATAGACCCTAAAAAATAGGGATCCCAGAATTGCCCAAAAGTGCCAAAAAAGTAGGTCCTAAAAAATAGGGGCCCGGGGTGAGAAACCCTAAAAACTTGGAGGTGTCGGAATTGACCGAAATGACAGTCGATCTTCGTCTCCCAGGCCTTCTAAGCATGATGGCGACGTTTATACAGTGATCCAGGCTAAAACTCACTTGCTTGACTGGGTGACCATTCAAAATTCAGACTCAAAACCCCTAAATGGAGAGCAGACAAAAAGAGGCACGCAAGCAAAACCCTAAACAACAAGGGTCCCCATTTGCAATGGGGTAGGTGTGAATTAGGTCACAACAGGTTATTATAGAAAAGAACACCAACAAGTTGCAATGCCACTCCCACTAGCCATTTCATACGTAGAAGTTGCTTCATCTATAAATATTTCTTATGTGATACCCCCTCTTTGTAATCAAGTTTCTTATGTGATACCCCCTCTTTGTAATCAAGTTTCTTATGTGACAAGAGATGTAAGTTAGAGTGAACAAAGATTAAGTCCTTAGGTTTTCACATTCAATTGGTTAATCTTAACTATGCAGATAAAGGAGTATGTACTCCAATTCCACTCAATTGAAGAACTTACAACTTGTTGAAATGTGTAACTTAAAGCAAAATAAGCCACGTTCCATGTAGTCTTAGGATGGGGGAATGTCGAGATGAGGGTAGTAAGGGCCTAGATTTAAGGATGATGATTGGTGGGGGTTTGGCGGTGGAGCCCCTTGTGGGGTCTAGCTGCCCCTTGTTGGGGTTTGGGGGTAGAGCCCAACTTAAGGCCTTTGAAACCACAAAAGCCTCCATGTTTTATGATATTTTCACAATTTTTATTGCTACTTTTTCTGCAACACCAAGTCCTTACTATTTCTAACTAGATGTTCATTATTTAGAAAATTACCAATGAAGATGAAGAATCTAACTAGTCTAAATGAAGAGGGCTACTCAACTTTTGATAAATAAGTGAATACAAATCATTTAAGAGCCAAATTAGGGTGGGAAATGCTTTTTTATTTTTTTTTAATTTTTGAAAAAAATGTAAGTATTGACTTTTTTTTTTGACTTCCACTTGGATATGTGCAGGTCCTCCAAGCTACAACCCAAGTTCACCTATGTTACCCTCTTGGGGAAGATCTTGGGTGAACCCTAGGTCGTCCTAGCCCCAAACCGGGACCTAAATAGGCCCAAAGAGGTATGAGGGACCCATAGGGCACTTTAACGTGCCCAAGTGGACCTTGGGTGAACCCTAGGCCATTCTAGTCCTGATCTCCAACCCATACTTGACCTAGATGAGTACTTGGGGATTCTGAAGAACCTAATAACATAGTCACATATCGTTAGGCCTTTATAAAATAGAAGAGTCTTGTAAATGACATTCAAAGAGATGTATATGTTTACTCTTTCATCTAATAGAACTAGTACATGAAATATAAATAAAAATAACAATGCATACCAGATACATTAGTAAAATATATCTTTATTTACATGAAGTTCTTGTAGAAGTAGACCAAAGATGATCAATGAAGGATCAAACTAGATACCCTAACTATGCAAAGTCTATTTAAAGAACTTGATGGTTGCCAATCTTAACACAATCATCTACCAATTGACTCCTATAACGACCTGAAAGCCGACAAGTAATTAATACAACAACTAGATCATGTGGATAATGTGTCCCTTGCACCACTTGAGCCACATAGCCTATTGTCTAGTTAGCATGATATGATTTCAATTCACATCTCAAGACTAAATCCTGCAGATCCACTTTGCACTATACAATATTAAATTCAAGATTTGGAGCCTATGGCACATATATTGTGTGAAGTAGTTGAAATAACATGAAGGCTAGATACTGCTTATTCTCCTTTGGTTTTACAGGAAGCTTGGAGAATTCAGTGGTTTGTTGAAGGAGAATGCCACAATGAATTTATCAAACTTTTCATTTCTCATGGGTTGCCAACTACAAAATTACCTTAGATGAAACATAACTGGATTCTAGTTAGGGTGCCCCTATCTTTTAGTGGTTCTGATGGCCAAGTCCTCACATCCTTATATTCAATTGAATATAAGTTTCGGTACCTCTATTTGATGCTTCAAATCAAAATGGCAGCCCAACATACTCTTGGAGAGGACATGGATGAATTAGTTTGTACCTCCCAAAACTTAAGGGTGGAACCTGAAGACCAGAGGCGAAGATTTCAGGCCCAACTTGCTCAGCAAGCCCAACTGAGGGAGTTGGAGAAAAATAAGTTATCAGAAAAGGATTGAGAAACTTTTGAACTTCGAGCTGCTAATGACAAAACCAAGTCTCAGCTAATGGAAGTAGTTTGGATGGTCAAGAGTTCTAGGGATAAGGAGGTTCTCACTACTCACCACTTGAAGCAACAAATTGAAGAGGTTTATAAGTTAAGTGCTGCTATCTCTTGCCGTTTGACTCCACCTTCTTCTATTTTTGAAGATGCTGCGGTACCTTCAAGGACATCTCCTTCCCTTGGCCCTTAGTGATGTCAGTCATTTTTTGTTTTCCTTGTTGTCTAGGAGACAAGTTTTCTTTTGGGGGTTTGTGTAGTTAGCATATTCTGTCTTGGTTATGTTTATTCAATTGGGTTATTCCTGACTATGTGTTAATTATTTGTTGGCTTGTGGGAGTTATTGGCAATCAGTTTCTTAGTAGTTGTTGATGATTGTGGTTACTTGGCAGCCATCGGGGGTTTTATAAAAATCTCTTGTAGTCAGGGAAGGTGGTCTGATCTTATGAATGCTTCTGGACTAGAGTTTTGTATGAGAAAATATATTGAATGAATAAAGCAATTATTGGTATTACTCTACAATTTGTAATGTATATCATTTATCTTATGTCTATTATTATTCTGTTTACTCTGCAATAGATAGTTGTTATCATCTTTATAAGTAAACAGTGTATAGAATGTAACTGCATGTGATTGTTGGACACAATTGTTTGTAGTATTGTACAACTACACAACCATACCATGAAATAGTAGTTTCAGAAATTTAGTGGGTTTCTACATGTTGCTTTTTACTGTTGCATTTCTTTATTAGGATGTATATGAGCACAATAAATATATGGAAAATACAATGATCAAAAAAATTAGCTACATGCACTTCCTTTTCCAACTATGCATTGCCATTGTGAAGGCAGCATCTAGATAGTAGGTGTAGCTGTGCTGGATTGTATGGGCTGCACCTGTGAATGAGAAATTGAACATGTGGTTCAATTGCTAGTGAGTCAATGGTGGTTCTAGCCCCATTAAAGGAACGGTACCTAAATATTTTTCCATTGAAAGATACAATTGTATATGATAGCATTCAAGCCTCCAATACACCCTGCAAATCGGTTTTGCTGCTTCAATTGCCTTATTTATAATTTGTTTCTTAGTCTCATAGTTCATCTAAGGATTGCCCTGTCAGGTTCACTTAGTCCATGGTCACAGACCATTCACATATGATAATCATCATCAGCCTTGCATAGGTCCTTTCATGAAAATTGATTAGGATGACAGTCTTTAAACATCGTATTCTGATACAGATTAATGTCAGCTTTGGCTTCGATCCTTCATCTGCATTGACCTTTTATTTGTCTGTCTTCCTTTCACATGGTTATTTTAAAAATATCTTTGTTTGAGCCATATAGCAATCTGAGTTTTTATGCTACAATGCCCCATCTTGAATGGACTTTCCTATGCCAACTATGGAGTTTGAGATTTTGACAAAAATAGGGAATGTGTCAGTGAGGAATATGCAATCACACCTTTTGTGTTGTGATTTGACTATGATTGTGCCATATGTTTTTTCTTTTATTCCTTCTCCATGCAGATTCAGAAGGCCAACAATATGTATGCAACTTGACAACACTAAGAGAGCTTACCCCTAGCCAGAAGAGGGAACTGAAGACCTAGATGCTTAGAGACTCCTAGAATTGTATCTTATGAAAGAGTGGAATCTTGAATTGGACCTTGGGGTACCCATAACTGAGGAAGACCAAGTGGCATTGAGTGTGGCCTTGTAGATGTATTGTTTTCATAGCCTATAATGAATAGTTTGAACTTTGAAGGACTTTGTCAAATACATTTGGAGCTAAATAGGTACCAAACAATGAAAAGTATGTTCAATATAATGAGGCATAGTTTAAGCTAATTCTATCAACTAAAAGTGCTGACACTAGATTCATCTCAAACTTCTTGGAAGAGGTGGAGGCATGTTATTCTCCACCATCTAAACTCTTTTGGAGTTAAAATATGGGGAATATAATATTTTGAAATAATTTGTCAATGGAAAGAACATTTGTCAGGTGAAGCTATGCAGCAAAATGAATAGAACTTATGGGTTTACACTGCTTATAAATTTTGTTCAGAAAGTTCATGCTGCCATTTTGGTATTTATTACATTTGTCTTTGTGAGCTTGTGATAGATATTCAATAAGTAATTATGTCAACTAACTATATGTAAATACAAATGTGCTGTCAAAGTTGCCAAGCTAATGCTCAAGGCCTCGGCCCTATCTAGGAATGTTATGAAAGGCATTAATCATGGTATTTGTTGTAGCATCATGTAGAGTTATTGATGCTTTAACTGAGGAGCACTTGGACTTTTGGCATCCTGTTTTATCCTTGCCCAATTATTCAATCAGGCTTCATTTCTTTCTAGAACCAAAAACCCTCATTATTGGTGTCCTGCTAATTGGACCAAACTCCTGATAATTCTGTTAGGCGCACTTTGCTTTTCCATGATCCTGTAAATTATACTCTTAAATGTAAGGATGATTTTTTATGAAGTGCACACTCTTTTCTAACTTGATGAAGTGTTTAAGTTATAAATATTTGAAAGGGAAGTCCTTGGCATTAAAAGATTTTATTTTCTTTAAATCTGTGTTTTGGCAGGAGAGGGGAACAGCATTCTTTGATTCTAAAAGCAACAACATCAATGTGGAAAAGTACAGGTATTGGAAGGGAGAAAAATCCTCCTGGTGCACAAGGACGTTACTCAAATGTGCCTGTTAATTCAGCAAGCAGCAGGTATACATTTCCAAGAAACAGGGATGGGAAAAGGGGAATTGTAGAGAGTGATCAGCAAGAATCCGGCCAGTATGCAATTTTAGTGTCTTGCCGATGCAGTCATACAGGTATATTTTCTCAAACTAAAATTAAAAGTGGAAATGATTCCACATGTAAGATTACACAGTTTATGAATGGTCTCTTAAATTTTATAAAAGTGGAAAGGCTTTTCCAGATATATGAGTAGGTAAGTCTTTCAAACTAGTAATTTCTCTCAGAAGTAGATAAAAACCTATTTGAATCCTTATGTGGACTTGCATTGTTTAGTCTCTACATTTGCTGAACAACGTAAGTATGGTAGTTGTTGTAAGTTTTTCATTTGGTTAAAAAGTAGAAAAATCTTTCTGCCTTAATTGAAGTGCATATCATTCTTTTGCTCTAGGTGAATCCAAAAAGACAACTTTAGTTTTGTTTAGCATGAGTGTGAACCACCACAGAAAACACTGTAAATAACAATGCACATATAGTTCAATTTTTTTTAGTTTTTGTTTACAGGGAGCTTTCCCTTCCAATTCGAAGAGTGGTTCTTTTGCACATCTTTCTTATTTTGTGTCACACTAAAAGCTGTGAGAATTAAAATGCTAACAATTTACTAATCCTTGTCATCATCCAATGCATGCTCTATTTGTGTCTTTGCTCTTAGGCTTTCTTCTAGTAGCTTTAGTATGAATTTGATTATCTGCTTTGAAGGTGAAGGCCTGTTGAAGGCTATAATACTTAATATGTGATAAGGATTCATGACCTGTAATAATCATTGGGATGAAATCATGTTTTCCTATATAAACTGCAAACCACACTTTACTGCACATACAAAAAACAGAACTAAGCTCACACGCCCATTTTCTCTCTGTCTCTTCCAGATTTAGCCTGTATCTAATTCAGTAATGATTTTCTTTTTGTCATTTATTCCTGTTGATCAGAAGCTGGAACCTCAGTATTAATATTCTCCATTCTTTATTATGTCCAACTATATCATCTTCAGAACACTTCTTTAGTTTTTATTATTCTACTTGATTCTTCAATATATGGGTTTTTTGTTTCTGAGTAGGAAACCCACTAAGTAAAGGATTTTCCATAAATCAAATAATACATTGTTTCAAGTGAAAGTTGTGTTTTGCTTATAAGTACTAGATGAACTGTCCTTGAATCTTTATGCTCTATTCTCAGACAAATTCTATACACCCATGGGTAAGAAAATGAGATACATTATCTTTCGTTGTCATGGTGGTTTGGATCATCTAGGTTAAATTACAAGGAAATCCCACTGAACTGGTTTACTATTTTTGTTGCATCCTCCTATATTTTTCTTTGTTTGTTGTGTCTATGCATACCTCAATTGATGATTAACATCATGGGATGACTTTGTGCAGAATCTAAGATTTATTTTAAGCATTCTACCCAATGGCAACCTCGTACACCAAGAGATCTTTTGATATCTGTTGAATCTGAAATGTCAACTGCCATTAGACCTGATGGATCATTACCTCAACTTTCAGCGCAGGTGAGTTGGAATTTAGTGTGTTAAACTAATTTGTAAAGCAACCTTTTTAGTGTAAAATGATGCTAGCAATTAGTGAAAAATAAACATGCATTAGGTGCTGAAGACGAGTAACAACATAGACAGAAGTGTGGAGGATATAAGAAGGCTGTGATTTATTGTAGTTTCTTGCAGGCTTTTATATCAGTCTAAGTCATTTGGCTTAGTTTGATGCAACTACAGTTACTTTGACCTGTTGCCAATCATTGGTTGTGCTTGATGCAGGTATTAACACTTCAAGCAACAAATTTAACAGCAGATGATTTAAGCTTGACTGTTCTAGCACCATGTTCTATGGCATCGCTACCATGTGTGGTATCTATGAATTCCACACCTACGACTCCATCCATGAACTCATTTATGAGTTTTTCAGAAGGCAAGGGAAGATCAGGAACACTGGATACTGAAGATAGTGGCATGACGACCTTGCCAAGATTGCAATCTACCTCTTTACCTTCAGTCAGGCCAATTGAAAGCATTACTGGAATTACACCACTTGCTCTAAAGGAACAGAATATATCTGCTGCTGATCTCATGGCAGACAGTAGTTCGGCCTGCACACATTTGTGGTTGCAAAGTACCGTGCCACTCGGGTATGGCTCTGTAACATGCTCTCTTTATACAATTAATGCTGCATTCTTGGCCAGTTTCTATTTCACCTAGTGATGCATACACATGTATTATGAATGAATTCTGCTATCATTGCTTACCAAACTGCCTAGGACTATATAATATTTGTGAGTTAAAGTTAAACTGTTTACAATCCTGCAGGGCTCACTGAACAACAAAAATGAATTTCCAGCTGGTTGAATTCAATAGTGAGCTGGATCTACTATAGAATATAATTCACAAAACCTGAGGGGATGGTTGTCCAATATAGGGGGAAAAAATGTTCTGTGTCCAAACCTATGAAAGTATTGCAAAGCAGACATCCAAGCCTATGCCCCACTGCTACAGTACCATCACATCATTGCCACACTGCCAATTCACAACTAGCATGCTAGACTAATCTTGGCAAAGGTGAAATTGTATAATCTACAATAACAAGGAATTAAGGCTGATGAATTATTTCTCATGTTTGCCTAAGAATCTCATGTTATGTGCTCCATGTTGGTTAAGTATCTAAGTTGCTGGTTGAGGGCTCGGGTTCACCAGTATGAGGATATTTTATCCCTTGGGTTCAGGGTAATGTCCCTTATTAGGATATTCCTGATTTTTGCCTTAAAACAATAATCCTTATTCAAAATTGAAAATGGTAATGGCTTTGTCAAAAATTATGGATTCATTATAATATTCAGATCAATAAGTTGTAGCATAATTCTGAAAATCAATCATATCTTGAATTGTTTGGAATTGCTTTCAAATCTGCTGAAGGTTTTCGTCTCTTACTCAGCAGTGACAATATCAAGGGTTTTCGTCCTAACTTGCCAAGAGTATTTAAGGGTTTTCATCCTTAAAACTCTTAGTCCATCTTGGAGGGTTTTGTCCTCCTTGATCAAGATTTGAGTTTTTGTCCAAACTTGATAAGAGAAGAAAGGTTTTTGTCCTTAATCTCTCATGAACTTGGAAGGGTTTTCGCCCTCCCTATTTGCAAGACACTTCTTCAAATTCAAGACTGATTGCTTGATGTATGATATTTCTTGATGGATTGATGAGTAAATGCTTGAATGATGCTTGATTCCTTTATGGATATCCTCCCCTCTTCCCAAGAAATGATCTCCCTTTTGTATCGTATTATTTAGGGAGTCATGACCTTTCACTATTTCAGCCCTTTGAAAGAGTCACAACCATTCATCCTTAATCGCTGTCTTCAAACTTTCAATTTTAATTAAATGCTTTTAGGAATCACTGCCAATGATACTCTTAATTTAATTTTACTTAAATGCTTCTATTATTCCAGGAATTGCTGGGAATCTTGGTGCCACCATATTTATTTTGCCTATGTTATAGTTTTAAAGGCTGTGATCCAATAAAAGCTACGATCTGGTCTCTATAAATGTTGCGATCTAAAACTTGGCGGGGCATGACATTCGGTATGGTTAAGTTTAGCCATACTAATATATATATATCTAAGTTGCTGGTTGAGGGTCCAGGTTCACCAGTATGATGATATTTTCCCCCTTCAAGAATCTCATGTTATGTGCTCCATTCTGGTTAAGTATCTAAGTGGGTTCATTAATATGACGGTATTTCCCCCCCTGGGTTCAGTATGGTTGAGTTTAGCCATACTAGTATATATATATGTTGCTGGTTGAATGTTCAGGTTCACCAGTATTACAATGTTTTCCCCCTTGGGGAAAAATATCGTTGTACTGGTGAACCTGAACTCTCAATCAACAACTTAGATACTGAAGCAACATGGAACACATAACATGAGATTCCCAGGCAAACATTCGAAATAATTAATTAGCCTTAATTCCTTGTTATTGTAGAATTGTACAATTTCACCTTTGCCAAAATTAGTCTAGCATGCTGGTTGTGAATTGGCAGTGTGGCAATGATGTGATGGTGTGTGTATATATATACCTATAATTTGCCAAAAAAAAAATCAAAATTAAAAATATAGCTGATAGTGATAAAGATAATATCATAATTGATAATTCAATGTCAAATGTCAAATCAATATAAATTTACAATCAATTATCTTCATATTGCTCTTCATTGAGAGCAACAATGCCATCACTTGGTTTGTTTGAACCACAAGCAGCTGTAATGCCACTTGGACTAGCTGCATCTTGTGTTAGAGCCCTTTCATCCTCTTAAGAGAGTTTGGGAAGCCATGGAACAGAAGCATCCAAGTCGCCCAACTTAGGGGTTACACCCCAATTCTTCATCTCCACCTCCTTGTACTTGTCATGCTTATGTGACATGGGGCCCAAGTTGGAATGCACATAGACCAACTCCTTGACCTTTTTTGCAGCCATTTGGTTGTGCTCAACTTAGTGGATAAAAGAGAATGAACCCCAGTTCTCTTTGCTAAAAAAGAACTCACAAATTGTTGAGATTGGAGACAAAGTCAATACAATATTGACAATTATTAAAAATGAAAAAAATGCATACTTGTGATAGAACTTTGATTGCAAGAGGCTACAAATAAGTAGAGCCTTGGGCATGGAGATACCACCATGTGCGAACATTTTCCTTGTATTTGTTTGAAGATTGCTAAGACTGATTCCTTGAAGTTATAAAACTGTCTAACTTACCTAGGACTATGTAGTTTACATGTGGACCTAGGAAGTCTAGTGAATATTGCCTCGCATCTTTGAGCAAAAAAATTATCTTTGTGCTGTAATAGTTGGCAATAAAGAAAATGCTAGGAGATGCAAGGGTGTGATCATCTTATTCCAATGATCAATAATGATTCTTTGCATTCATTTGGAAAATGTTCCTATGGGTTCATTCACCTTAGTGACTATTATGACCTTCAGTTTTTATATCATAGAGTCCATGTCATCATATATGTTAACCAAACATGGCCAATCTATATTGGCAAACTTGATCATACTCATGATGGGCTTAGTGACACTCAAAAGATAATCTACACCAGCACATGAATCACCATCCATGACCAATGGTTTGACCTTTTGGGTCCTCTTTGAAGTTGACTACATACACTCCAAAGCTTGTTGATGACTATGGCACTCAATGGTTCTTGCACCTTCACAAGTTGCCTTAAGATTTGGTGTGATTCAAATAGAGTCTCAACAACCCAATATGGCATAAAAAAGTTAAATCAAATTAAAAAATAGATGATGTAATTAAATTTTTATAGCAAACTCAAGTAGAGAAAAAAAATTAAATATTGAAATTTCACAAAATCACTTTCAACAAGTCCAACTTAGAGGACTTAAAGATAGCTTGCAGCATATGATGATTATTTTTTAACAAACATTTGAATCTTGACAGTCTTTGTGTAGATTTCTTTGATCCCTTCATTTTGTGTTCGTCTTTTACAAAACCAA
>VDFB02277928.1:0-18651 GCA_007258455.2 Sequoia sempervirens | reverse complement strand
TCTAAGGCATCAAGCCATCCTAACACCTCTTCACTATCCATATTTCCTTGGTAGACAGGAAAATCTATGTGATTTCCTCCATGACCTTGTACTACTTTCAACAACCTTACTAACCTCTTTTCCTCAGGGTCTCTATCTCATCTACCGGTTGTTCTTGAGTTACCCACACATGCTCTTCTTCTTCATCATTGTCTTATTGGTTTTCTTGTTCTTCTCTCCTATTTCTCTCAAGGTTTTTTATCCTAGATTGCATAGCTTCTCTCTCCCTTCTCCATTGCCTCTCTTCCCTTACTTTGGCCTACTCTCTTGCTGCTTCTTGTTCTCTTCTTTCCCTTCTTTCTCTCTCCAAGGTTTCCCTCAACTCCTCCAACTCTCTTGCTAATTGACTTTTAGGTGCCATTGTTGAACCTTCAACCTCTAAAATACCTACTCTCTGGCTCTCATACCACTTTGATGTAGAGGATATGGGCTTTAGGTAAAACACAAAGTTTTCAAGGTCTACAATGACGTACTCTTAAACACTCTTCTAGGCACCCTTATGGAGATAAGGCTTCAACAGTTCACTTATGACTTATATCCTTCCCTTATGGACCCAAACCCTTGGAATGATCTTAGGGAACTCAATAAAACTTGTCTTGAATGGTTACAAAGCCCCAAACCTCTATCTCAGACACAAACCCACTTAACCACCTGGATTAGGCTTCTAGCCCCAACTAGGTCTCCAACAACTATTTTATGGAATTTTCTCCCAACTTTCCCAAATGACTCTCCAAACTAATGACTGATTCAAATGTCTTTTCTGATGTTACATAACATATTCAAACCTTGATGGCTCTTGTTTTGGACCATTCTCTCCAAAATTTGTTGTTTCCACATAATTAAGGCCTAATTAGCCCTTTTTCTGAAAGCAATCCTACTCAGATTTTGTCCCCTGAGTATGAGACTTTCCACAATGTCTTTAATTTTTTCCAAACTAAGAATTTTCAAGGTCTTAGACTCCCATGACACCTTTAAGACCCCTAATCACAAAACCCTAAATTAAATCCCCTAAAACTAGGGCTTCTTGGATATTAGCCTTTGAATCACTTCTAGAACCAGTTCTCTCACTTTTCACCAATAACTCAACATGTTTTAAAAATTCAAACTCATAAACATACCCCTTGTTCAGGTAGAACTCCTACTGCAATACCTTAGGCGCCATTCCCATGTACCTTGCCTTGTCATATCATGGTGTGCACCTTAGAATCCTTCCTTCCTGCACTTTACCCTATTATTTTTGCATAATAAATGATATATGTGATCCATTTCATAGGCTACAGTCACAATTCCCATGAAATGGATCATTCATTTATGAAAACTCTCAAAAATCGATGAAAAATTAGAACTTTCTATAGACATTCAGTTGTAATATACAAGGAATTGATTGTTATTGCTTATCAGGACATACAAAAGGTATAAATGTGTGTAAGTACATGTCCCTAATTCATCCAATTGAACATATCATCAATAGAAATAAGAAGTTCATCAAGAAAACACAAGAAAACGCAAGAAATCTGAAGTTTTATTAGTTTTCTTGTAGTAGTCTGTACAATCTTTGCAATATCAACAACCTGACCGTACAAATGACTTATCCAACTTTGCAAACCCATCTCCCAACTGTTCCAATCAATTTGGATTGATTTGATTACATTATTATTGTTAAAACACCTAAAAACTACTTACCCGCCAAACTGCAACTAACCGTTGGATTTCAAAAATTTGAATTTCCAACTTCTAATTTATTGACTTCTACTAACCAAAAACCTTCCAAAACTATTACATCTTTATTATCCCACCTTATTGGACATAATTAAAACCTTATATACCTATCTAGACTCCTAGGACACTATTGGTCCACTTATAATTCATTTTGGTCGTAGGGTGCTTATTAGGACCCTCAGGACTTTTCATCCTTCTATTGCATTTATCCACTCCAAATGCCATTATAGGTTCCAAAATGGCATAGTTGATGCTCTGAGATTTTTGATAGGTCTTCATGACCCCTACATCCTCTTGACCCTTCAAGTGACCCTTAAGGAGCTTTGGTGCCCCTACACCATCATGCTTTCAAATGGTGGGTGTTTAGTTGATTTCTCAAGTGATGTTATTTGGAGCAAGAGTACAAGAGGCTGAGGACAACATACAAAATTGATGAGCTTCCCCTACATATGAAAAGGGGTGATAATAATAAAATACTCCACATCCCTTCTTCTAAAATAGAGCCTTTCCCAGTTTCAAAATTTTCAAGTTTATTTCAAAAATACTTATCATGCATTGTGTCAAGTATTGGGGATAGATGCAGATTAAAATATGTCTATGGGGTTGATGAGAATGGCAGTGATAATCCAACACCCTAATTCAAATGTAGAATTTTGTTTTGCATCTATAATTGAGGATAAAATACATGAGGGTTTGTTACAGGTCAAAGAGGCTAAGGTTCCTATTGACTTTAGGAAATATTGTTTGTTTTGTCATTTAATTTTGTACCAGAATGAAATGAAATGGACTAAAGGAATGAAGGTGAGTAAGACTTCCTGTGCAGAATTGGTGTTACATCTAGGATAGAAAATGTACAAAATGTGATTTTGTTATATTTTGAGATGATTTTGTTGTCATATTGATAGATGCCCTTGGTTACCCAACTCCAAGGTTACTTGAATCATTGATCAAGGTAATAGGGCTTGTGCAATATAAGCCAGACTAGGGTTGCACTCATAATTATGTTGATTGGTTCTTTATGCCGCAACACACTATTATTAGAGTATACAGCTGCAATCAAGCACCACATATCTTTCCCAAATTTGTACCTACAAGGGTATGTTTTCTAGAATTCATGTGGCAGATGCTTTGGATGGAACATGATTTGATGAGGAATCAAAGCAAAGGAACAATTTTACCTTATTTAACATTATTGGAGGAATTGGTTGTTGGATCTGATATGTTCGAGGAATTGCAGAAGTTAATGAGGGTTAATTATCCACTCATGTCTAGAGAGAAGAGAGTATGTGACCCATACGGTCATATCAATATGATCAGAAGAACTTTAATGACAAAGAGGGATATATCACATGAATTTGACCTTGATGAGGATGTTATAAGAAATCAGGTATATCTTGTTGATGTAATATAGACTAGGAAAAGATGATAAGTATGATGTAATGGGAAAATGGGAAGAAAGAGAAGAATAAAAGTTTCAAATGGTTTTTTGCAGATGAACCCAACCTTTTAAAAAGGATGCAAATGATCCTTGACAATTTGATGAATTATACAAAATGGCCCAAGATGAGGGGTTAATTCCACTTAGCACACCTCACGAGCCATCACATGAAGCATATACATTTCATAAACCACAAGTTAAACATAAATTGAAAAAACATAATATGGAGGGTGTCAAGCAACACATCTTGGAGACTCTAACAAAAATATTAGAGTATAGAGTCAGGATATTGAAGGAGAAGATAAGTGGGTTACATGAAAGCTTTAGCAATATAATTAAAGCTTTGGAAAAGATAAATGCTAACTCCCCTATCCTTCAAGAGCTCTAGAAGAGGTGGAAACCAACCTATCACAAACTGACTACTATGTGCAATGCCACACAAAGGGATCTAGATGCCCCGTGAAGACTCAAACCTACACAAGAAACGGTAAGGGTGTAATTGGGGAGCATAATTATTTGGTAGATATGAGGAAGAAAGTGGAGAATATGAGGATTGCATTTGACTCTATTAAATACATCTTCAGCCCTTCGATCTTCAAAGATGATAATCAATTGAAAGGAATGGATGAATGGAGAGAAGAATTTTATCAAATGACTCCTAAATGCTTAACACATGTACAAGATGATGGGGACATTAATTTTGAAAAATTTCATACTTTACTTGATGGGATTGTCATACTGAATAGTAGATACACAAAATTCATGGTGGATGTCAGAAATTTCCTAGATAATAGATGGAAAAGTCATCTCACAAACTTCACATCTGCAAAAGAATTCAAATTGTTGAGTGATCTGACAATTAATAAGTGGTAGGAGAAATATTTGGGCTCTAATGAAGATTGATTACGAGCATCACGAGGAGGAAATACTATACAATAAAAGCTTTGAATAGGTCTTAGGTGATGACAGGATTTTACTCAGAGATTAACGGATTAACACACATGATGTTTATTGTTAAGTTCCTTTAGTTATGTTTATTTTCAAAATTATGTTTTGTTATCAAAAGACATGTCCTTTGGTCTAAAGCTCATTTCCTCTCATATACATAAGAGAGACTAGGACTAAAGGAAGGCATTAGATTAGATAAAGGAAAAAGTAACAAGTGAATAGGGATAGATATAATGCTTACATTTCAAAAGACCATGATGCATGTATATAAATTTTGAAGAATTCAATGAAAGATATCTAATTTTTCTGCCTCATACTGGTATCAATTGTTTGTTGAATTGATTGAAAATATTATCTGGTTGTTTCCAAGGTTGACATTTCCTTATTATTTGGAAAATGTCCTTTGGATCAATAAAAAGAACTAGGTAATTACATTCTTGCATATTTATGCAAGTTATAAACCAATATTAGTGTGCTAAATAGTTTGTGTTATTTCCATTATAGGTCACATATTGTAGATCTTAATTTTACTCCATCTACTCAACAAGGCACTGGTCTTATCCATCTCACCATTTAGTTTTAGGTATGTGCAGATCATGATGGGCCAAAAGCAATATTATGGGTATTTTCTGTAGGTATGTGGTCGATATCTTTTTAAACTCTAAAATTGATGAAATGAAAAGGGTTTTAGAGGAGACTTTTCCACCAATATAAATTATAATTTTTTAATTTGAATTTAATAAATGTATTTATTATTCTATTTCTATTAGAATTATGACTAAAGTCTCTATCAAATGTAAGCTGGATTATTGAAAAACATCTTATCCTCAAATAATGAGGTACAGCCTTTTTTGAAATCAAAAACATGAATCACATTCTATGCTTCAGCATAATTACTTTAAAAAGAAAAATTCATGCAGTTTCTTTTGGACCAAGTTAAGGTGGTCGACATACCTATTTTAATATTTTAAAAATTTTTGTAATGTGGTGCAACTATAATACTTATTTACTCTGGAAAAAGAATTTCATGCATGAGTTCTGCTATCTTATTGTGTCCTCACTTTATATATATTATAAAAAATATTGTAATTTTATTATGTTAGGGTGGTCGTGATGACACCTACTTTATTTTTGCCCCTGAAATTTGGCATTTTACATTCAAATTTTGAAATTTCCACCAAATAGATTTTATTTATTTTTAAATAAACCTAGTGGAAGCTGAAGTCCACATCTACTTTTCTATGATTCTACTCTTTACACATTTTGAAATAATATAGATAACTTATTCAAAATTTTTTACATCAAGCTCCTAACACTATCTTTTGAATTTTTACAATTTAAGGGGCCTGCTTTTTTTCCATGACATCCCATTGTTCCTTTGATCTCCAATTATTTTCAAAACTCATATGTTAATCAAACATAGAGCCTCCATAAATCCATTTTATATTTCTTTAAGTGGCACTTATGTCAAATAGGGTTTGTCTCTCCTAATTCCAATTTCCATTATTGATAGATTGCTTAAGTAGGAAACATAGAATTTAAGTCTGCTGCATTTGCATAGGTATACCAACCTAGGTTTGGCAAAGATTGAAGAAAAGAAGGTTCAAATACACCATTGGGCCTTGTAGGTTAGCCTAAAATGTACCAAGAGCTTGGAAACCTCTTGTGGTTTCTCAACCAACATTTTTGAGAACTAACAGGAGAAATTTTGCAAAGTTGCATTTGTTACATTCATTGTTGTCAAGCTACAAAAAATCACCTACAAATTTTATTTTCAGATTTCCAAAAGTCAAATTTGGAAAAATAAGAAGCTTAGATCTAGGATCAAAGGAGTAAAAAAGTACTTTTGGACCCTTGCACTAGGACCCATTCACCCTAGGGTCAACTAGTCCTTCTACAGGCCCTAAAACCCACTTTTTATCATAGGTACACACCATTATGCATTTCTAATATCTTCCTACAAATTATCATTTATGTTTCCATTATCATATAATTCTACATTACAAGTGTTAGGTCATATAATTCACTTGGTTAACACACTTTAAATTATTCCAAAAACTTTCAAATCAATTATTTATTTCATAAGAAAGTAGAGATCCAAAAGATCCAAAATAGGGTTGACTCACCTCAAGATTCAAAGTCAATCCTATCCCTTTGTGATCTTCTCTCTTTCTAATGAAATTAGGGGATATGTGTGCTTGAATCCTCTTCCATTTCATCATTCTACATTGATTGAATTTATCCACCTTTCTCCCATCATTTTATTTTGGCGAACCCAACATTGTACATCATAAATTTTGGTTTGGAAGTCTCTAAAATCTTAGATCTAGGATTTGCATTATTTTTCTTTATATCTCATTTAGGTTTTCAAAATTGCATTTTTCTTCATTTGAATTCATAAAAATTAAAAAATATTGCATACATCTTGCATATATTTCACATAGTATACTACTTAAGGGTGTCTTCCAATCATTTACTATAAAAAAAAACAATAAAAATTACATCTCAAAAGTTGTCATTTTGTTTGATTTTTTCCATCAAAGTACATGTGAATTTAATAATCAAATTCTAGAAATCTATAACTAAAAGAATTTGTTTGCAACCTGAATCATAGAACTTAAACATTAACTTAGAAACTCAAACTTTAATTTTTCAAATCCATGTACAAAGACCCATTCACCCTTGGGAAAACCTATCCTTGTACATGTACTTTTTCAAATTTCTGAGCATAAATTAGTCTTTTTCTATTTTATTTCCTATTGTTTATAGATCACAATTTTAGTTTTTGAAGTGAGATTTTTTTTTTTTTCATTTAATTCAATTGATCGAAACAAGTGCATTGTTAAAAAGTAAAATTTGCATTCAAAAGACATCATTCTAGATTCTCTTTTCATTTTACGATCACCAAATCTGAAATTTTCAATCAAACTTCATCAATACTTGCTTTTGGAATATAAAATAAACTTTCATCATCAATATGTATTTTGGTAAAATGTGGATGTCCTTAAAACATTTGGTTGATGTCTCAAGTTGTGTGTTTGGTGATGATCCTAATACAATTGAGCTTATTCACGATCCTTCACCTCGTAATGAATGTCCCTATGAGATTGATATCTTAGGTGAAGATTAAGATAGCATGGAATAATTCATATAAAATTTCCTCTCCATCCTAGATATCAATGCATCCTTTTACCCCTCGATACAACAACCAACACCTCCTATCATCCCACCATTTGATATTTTTGTCCTTTTGCATCCTATATTTGAATCACATGCCAAGCCTAAACCACCAAGCATGAAGGAACCTAATCATAATGACAACATTGGTAATCTTCCATCCTATGAATGTCGAGTTATTGATACACCTATCAACCTAGAATAGAGTTATCGTCAAGGCTTTAGAATCTTAAGTAAACACGGATGTAACATAACAAAAGAACATGAAATCCATGAATTCCTAGAACAAAATTCATGAGAAGATACCAAGGGATTAATATATCAAGATCCTACCTCTTCACAACAACCAATTTCCTAATCAAGTAAGAAACCCAAGCCCTACAAACTCCATATGTTACCATTTTTACATTCTATAACCGAGATTGAATTAAAAATAGAACAACTCATCCATCTAGGATTTATTACATTAACACCTAGTCAAGAGAATAAAAAAGGAAAAATTACAAACATGAATTACTGTGTATTTTGTAGAACTCTTGGACATCTTATTGATGTGTTTCATCCTTTAAAGAAGCTCATAGATGAAAATGATATTACACGTATAACTATATAGCATGCACACACTTCGCTCCTTTCCATGTCATAGTTGAAGAATCATAGCATACTCAATATTACATGTATTTCACTTTATCTAAATCATTTTCCCATATTCCAAGGAGTTCCTTCTCACCACTTATCTCAGCTCATCCTTTCCCTACATTTTGGTGGGAAAGGGGGTTTGATAGTGTTGTCCTAGTATGGCACTTTTTATTGCATCTTTGGCTAGTTATCCAATTTTCATATATAATGAGAAAGATTGGGATACAAATTGAATTGCTATAGGTTGGCTCACATATGACACATTATTATTTTTCTTGTCTTATTTTCATGCCTTTGTATTCTCATGTGTAATGACCTCAGATATGTTTCTTGGCATGTATTTATGTTTGTGATATTTCTTTGGATGACCCTTGTTACTCCGTTGGTGCAAGGATATAGAGGAAGCAAACCTTTTGTGACATTCTTCTATTTATATCTTTATTATTCTATATGTTGTAAAAATTATCTTTCTTTGTTCTTGCATTTTTCTCTTTTATGGATGATGCAAGGCACCTAAGATATCAAAGTTCTCCTGTTTAACTAAAAGCTTTTCTTTTATTTTGCCTCATGCCTTGCCTTCCACTGTGTTCATTTTGCTAAATTGAGTAGATTTTGGAATGACATGGCTCGAACCCCACAGGTTCAATATAGAAAATACATATGACTTAATCCTGAATCACAACCCTTTATGTACTTCCATCTTGAGATTTCATTTTGGGGGAAACCTCCTTCAGAAACAACTCATTTTCGTTCATAATTGGCATATGGTTCTCCTAAAATAGCCTCGTGGTGTCTTTAAAATTGGAATTATTATTTTCTCAAATTATAAAGCTAATTTTATCAAAAATAAAGGAGATGTTTTAACAATCTGTAATTATAGCATGTGAATGGGTATTTATTTCATTAAAAAACATCATTCTCACATTTGATAATTTTTTAAGCATTGAATTATGGGTACACAATTTTGTAGATGAATTCATTCATAAACCTAACTTTTCAAGTGAGTAAAAGACCTCAGGCACCTAGTGTTTTTTCATCTTGGGTTAACCTACCCAAAAAAATGGATTGCCTAGCCTCATGTATTTTGTTTCAATATGGACAAACATTTTTCATCAAGTATTTTTCTTTTTGGAAAAATAACTTAGGCTTAATCTATAATTGTTTGAAAAACAATTGAGGCTTGATCCACCCTTTTCCTTTCATTTTCTCTTTGCATAAATTTTGATTTTGTATGATTATGTATCTTTTGTCACTATTTGATGCATGTGTCTCTTTGTGACTTTATTGGTTTTATATGATATCTTAGATATTGGGGGATTGATCATCCTCCTTGGTAATTGTCATCTTATCTTCCCAAAACTTGTACAATTGTTCCTCTCGACTTATTTTTCTACTTTAGTGTGAGTCAGAGCATAAGTTCATGCTCTCACTAAAGTGGGGGCTAAATATACTATAGCAAATTGTATACCTTTAGAATTTCACACTATGCTTGTATCCCCTTAATTAATTGGACTTAATTAAGCCTTTAATTTAAAAAATTATGCATTCCAAAGCCTTATTATTCCCACTTTTCGAAAGGGAAACTTATATTAAACAATTTCCAACATTAATTAAAATACCTTGGAAATTGAGTGTCCTGAACTAAGGTCCTAGGATCCATTCACCCAAGGGTGAATGGGTCCACTTTAAGTCCTTGGACCAAATTGCTAATATCTTTTTGGTGAAATTTTAATCATTCAAATTCAAATTTCAAGTATTGGCTTTTGGAATCTGATTTTTAAGAAATTAGATAAAAACCTATAAATACATAGTTGTTTTATCAATTCAAATCTAAGTTCCGCAATCAAAATTTCATATGAGAAAAAAATATTTTCAAGAGCATTGAAGAATAGATTTATTAGTCATCTATAGTAGAAATCAGTATCATATCATCATGTCAAATATCATGTGTGTTTATGTCATGTTTTGGAGTTAACATTGTGATATAGGTTTCAAGCATTGAAGCAAGCATTGAAGCATCAAATATTTCAATCAATCAAGACAATTCATGCAAGATCCAAGCCTTAGAGTGATTTTTTTGACTCCAGTCCTCTAAGGGCAGCCGTTAAGGGTTTGGTGAGTTGCAGCAAGCAAGTGATTTCTTCAATTCCATCATTTTATCTTTATTTCATTATCAAGTTTTAATTACCAAACATGGGGTTTGACTAAGGAAAAACCCCATTCACCCAAAAATAAATATTTTTTCTTCTCTCTTTGTATGTGCAGATTTATAGGTGAAGAAGGATTGAAAGTTTATCAACGGAGCAATTTTACAAAGTTGCATTTCTTGCATTCATTGTTGTCAAGCTAGAAAAATCACCAATAAATTTTATTTCAGACTCTTCAACAATCAAACCTAGAAAAATAAGAAGCTTATATTTATGATCAGACAACTGTAAAAATAATTTTTTGACCCTTGTACTAGGACCCATCTAGCCTAAGGAAAACCAGTCCTGATATAGGCCATGAAACCCACATTTTATCACAGGTGCACACCATTTTTCCCTTCTCATATTTTCATACAAATTGTCATATCTATTTCTATTATCATAGAATTCTACATTTCAAGTGTCAATTCATATAATTCACTTAGTTAATGCACCTTATATTATTCCAAAATATTGGAAGTCAATCATTTCTATCATAAGAAAGAAAAGATCCAAAATATCCAAAATAAGGTTGACTCACCTCAAGGTTGAAAGTCAATCCTTTCAGTTTTTTATCTTCTCTCTTTCTAATGAAATTAGGGGAAAGGTGTATTTTAATCCTAGGCCATTTCATCATTCTATATTGATTAAACTCATCCTCACTTTTCCCTTCATTTCAATTGCCAAAATTGTAAATATCATGAAGGAAAACAATTACAAATTTTCCTAAAAATGGTTTCAATACTTTTCTCACCAACTACATAGATTTGATATGTGTATTCATTAATCCAAGGGATGTTAATAACTAGTCATACAACTCAACCTTGTTTTCAAATTTAGTCTTTCACTCATCACTCTCCCTTATCCTAATTTGGAAATACCTACATTTTAAATAAAATTTAATAATCTATCTTTTCTTCCACAAGTAGTCCATGAGATCATTTATTCAAGGTAAAGGAAATTTATACTTGATAGTTATTTTTTTCATAAACCTTGAGGTTATGGAAATCCTCTATTCACCATTTTTTTAATGCTAACACAACTGATACTATGCATGGGCTAAGTATATCTCCAATCAATCCCCTTTCCTATAGTTGTGCATTCTTTTTCTATCTTTTCATTTTTTATAGGTATCAATCTATGTGTATCCCTCTTGGGTAAAATGAAGTCTAATGCTTCTAATGGGTCATATTCCATTGTAGGACGTGAAAAATTAGGTCTATATCCATGAGCACCTACAAAAACAATGGAAAACTTCTACAAGAGAGTATAAAAGAAATGAGCTTTCTTTGCATTAAGATCTATCAAATATGATGATGAGGTATATTATAAAAGTGTACAATTACCTTTCTTATATAGATATTTTGTTATGAATTACCAAATGAAAAACATTAAATGACTTGTGTCATTATTAAATGACATGAACCATCATTAAATGACTTGGGACTCTAATATTAAATAAAAGAGAAAAATACAAAATATTATCTAAAAAAATAAATATTCTATAAATATTCCTAGGAACTAAGTGGACTTAACATGTAAATATGACTCCAGTAATAAGTATTTAAGAAAATTGCTTATTTATACTAACACCCCTCCTTAAGTGAAAATTAGAGAGAAACAATTATTATGAAAATGGTGGAAAGATTCAAAGATGAGTCCCAACTACAAGGCCATTTTAGGTACACATGTACAAATATAATCTCTCCAAAATGGAGAAAATGAGAAAAACTACATAGGAAAAAATACCTCTCCAAAAGAGAGAAAAGATACGATCAAGTGATGAAAAATGGACGACTCCATGATACCCCCCAAGTACAACATCCATAAAAAATGTACATTACAAATGTTAGGCCCCATAAGAGGGAAATTAAGAGACCACATAGGGCCCCTCATAATGGAGTAGCTCCAAAACCATTGAAGAATGTATGACAAAAAAATAGAATCCACTACCAACAAAGAACATGTCTCCCATTGGAAAGAAATGAATTCAATGGTCAATGTTGAAGAAAACTAATCTCAATAAAGAAGGAGGGAAGAATCTTAATGAATGATATCTCTGAAGATACATCAAGTGCCTCAAAATATGTCTCAACAAAATTAGGTATGACCCCAATCAACGAAGAAGATAAAGAATGTGGAAAATAAAGAGTAATCTACAAAGAATATTTGTGATCAAATAGGAGAGAGACCCCCTCAAGCATGTCCACAAAAGATATAGAAGAAGAATTAAAAACAAAATCTTATATACCTATCATAAAACCATCCTTAAAGATAAATATGTAAAACAAACAATATCCTACTCATCTAAAGTCCTAGAGACCAAGTCGTCACTCAAATCCGAAGAAGTAGGAGAAACATTAAAATAAAGGTTCAAGAAAACAATATGACCCGTAGAAAAATTACCCACACTCGATGCAAGAGAAGGATCAATAGAATCCTCATCAAGAGTAGAAGAAAAATATGAAAGGAAATAAATATTGATAATATTATCCCTTTCCCACTACAATAAGCTTCCTAGTATGCAAATCTCAAATGAATACTAAATCTAGAGTGAACTCAATAGACTCTTGTATACCACTACATGCAATATGATATATGGAAAGAAGGTTATTATATAAATAAAGAATATATAAGATATTACTAAATGTTCCACATAATATTTGAAACAAATAACTATCTACTTACTATTAGTCATGAATATCTTAGTTGTAGGGGAACACTTAAATGTCAAAATTCATCTGGTGAACATGTCATGTGATCGAAAGCTCTAGAATCAAGAATCCATCCAAAACACTATTCAACTTTAGTTACCATGAGATATTTACCTATCATCTTATGATATTTTACCTTATCACTTCAATTATCATTACATGATGATCCTAAATGTGTGGATGTAGACAATTTTGAAGAAGAAGAGGGTGAACTTATAGATTTAGAAAGTGAAGAAATGTTATTTTCCTTTAGATGTTGTCTCATTTCATATAACTCTTTCTTATAGCAATTACATTCACCATTCCCAAGTTTATTACAATATCTACAATTGGGTTTCTCATTCTTAGTTTTATCCTCTCTAGGAGAGGTAAGTGTATCATAAGATTCTCTCTTAGGTTTAGACTTCTTCTTTCATTTACCCATAGGAGATGATGTAATCAATGCCTAACTATTAGAGTTTGTATCATGTTTAATTAGTTTCTCTTGTTCCCTAGTCAACCTATCACAAAATGTCTCAAAAGAAAGAATGACAAATGAATCACCTAATCCATCCATTATAGAATAAAAGGAACTAGAAAAGTATGCAATTGATACTTTTAATTTAGAAAAAATCATGAATATGATTCCTTATTGGTTTTATCCTTACCACAACCAACCAATTTAGACCTTAATGATTTAAAGTTTACTAAATAATATTTAATGGTAGTAAATCAATCTATGAAACATGATTACAATTATTCCTCTAATTGCATAGCACAAAACTCACTAACTAAACCAAATAAATCCTTATACTTATCTTATACCTACCTAGGAGTAGTAAATTTTTCAATATGGAAGAAAAGGATATAAAAAAAATGCATTGCAATCAAGCCCATAGCCTCATCACATTTATTCTTGTGAGAAAATATTTAATATTCCCTAATAAAATTAGATTGATAGTCACGCAAGGTAGACAACAAAACTTTAAACCAAAGAATCCTATGCATTTTAACCTTCCATGTGTGATAATTATGAGCATTTAGAACTATAAACTTGGTTCAAACATTAGGAAAACATGTACCAAGAGATAAAAATAGACAAATATCTAAAAAAAATTAATGTGATACCTACTTAATTTGAAGCACAACTAAAAATGAAGCCCCCCCACAAACATAAATTTTCTACGAGCTAGTATGTCTATGTAATCAATAAAGATATCAAATATGAAAAAACTAAGAAAATAATACATGGGGATAAATATAGAAAACTAGATGAACCAAATGATAGATATCTTGAATACCTTTTAATTTCCTCTAGAATAAAAAAAATTAGATAAAATGGCAAAAAGTTATGAGCTTGAAGGTCGAAAAGGGAAAAGGTACTTCAGTTTACAAAAAAATGCACTTGCAAAAAAACTAGCAAAGTGACCCACACAATTGTGGAGTACATAGTGTTGGAAGAATGAAGAAGAAACCCTTTGGTGTGTTGTCATTAATGCCAACATTGTTTGGTGATAGTTTTGTCTAATTCAGTAATTTGGTTCATAATTTCTCATATTAGAATATCAGCCTATTTTGTTTCAGTATGATATTAAGGATTATTTAATGCATCTATGAACAAGTTTTCAATAATTTTGGTTGAATGGGCCGAAAGATATAAATAACATAATTTCGACATACAATTTTCTATTTTGTGATCAAGTCTTCTTCTAGATGGCATGAATAACTAGTATGAATATTAATATTTTGTGTTAATTTCAAGAGACCCTATTTAGGTTTGAGTTGACGTAAATAATGCTTTACATATTTTGGTTTGAGAATGAATGGAGCTTTGTTTCAAATTTTGAGCCAACAAGTTATTTTTGAATTGTGTGTACATCTAATTAGGCCGACCTAACTAATGTATGTAGGTGTATTAGAATATATATATAAAACATTTTTTGTATTGAAGAAGCAATTAATTTGATGCAACATGCGATAAGAAGAGATGTGCGTTAGTGTGATATTATGCGAGCTTATATGTATGAGTTTTGTATCAAGGAAGAATTGTAGTGTATGTTGAGCAACTACAAACTAGTGTAGGATTTTGTATTCCAGAGCTTAATTGGAACTAAATTGAGCACAGGTAATGTGTATTCTATTAGTTCACCTCCTAGTAGTGAGCCACACTCCATTTTTGTAATCATTTAAGATTGTGAGCATTTCAAGGATAGTGTGTCCTGGTAGTATGCCCCTCTAATATATTATAACTAGTTATAATATATTGTGAGCTAATCCTCACCATAATTTTTTCCATTTTGGGTTTTCCATGTAAAAATCCTTGTGTTTATGTGTTATGTGGTGTTATGATCTCTTTCATGCCTTTACTTACAATTTTAGTTAGATGTTCTTCAATGTTTGGATGGTTTATAGCTGAATTGTTTAATAGAATACTGATTCACCTCCCCTCTTAGGATTTTTGGTGTTCAACACATAGAACTAACTTCTTGTCAATATCTTGTTAGTGAAAAACTAACTCTTGGATTGTAATATATGGCCCATGAAAAATGATACCCAATTTGGGAAATAGGACAATGGGTCAACCCCCTGGGAGCTAAAAGTTGGTCCTCAATAGGATTGCAAGGTGTGCAAGGGCAGAATAAAAAATGCTCTGCCTCATGGGTGGTGGTAGGTGTGGTCATGATGCTCCTAGTGTGGTAGCTAGCAAGGTGCCTATGGATCGTAAATCCCCTCCCAATTTAGGGAAACCATGGGTCATCCAATGTAGCATTATGGGGCTTAAAACCAAAACCAACAATTTTAAAATAAAGTAATATTTAATTTAAAAATTTCAACCAAACATATAGATGCATAATAGATTATGCCAAACTTCCACAAGACTTGTAGCCTTTATTATGCCAATTCAAAATATTCTTCAGATGTTGAGAAAGTGAAGGAATATTCTCTACAACCTAATTCCTACAGAGTATGATGTCATACAGACCGTATGAACTATATGGATCCATATTGTATGGATAAAAATGCTAAATTTTTTTGAGAAAAAAACCTTTGAGGACCTAGGGAAAAAATCTTTTATTTTGATGATTGGATAGGTGATTTTGGGGTTTTTAAGCCTTTTTAATACAATGGTAGGGTTTATTCTTGCAAAAAGTGCTCAGAAAAATCAAATTCCTCCTAGATCTAGTAACCACCTACCAACTTGAAACCATCATAGATCTAAAAAAATATGTCATATTTTGACAAAATTAAAGTCAATATTGACTTTCTCAGAAACCTTAGACTCAATGGTGATCTCATATTACCCCCACCATGTGTAAAATATAATTGTAATAAAACCCACAAAGATGAAACCAACAAGACTAGTTTTCTAGTTTTTCAAGTTTTATTTATTCCCTAGATCACCATATGGTGCAAGGAAATATCATACACAAGCTTACTCAAATTCATGAAGATCTCTCACTAGAAATAGATCAACCCAAATTCACAAAGGAATTCGCAAGGTAATAGCTAGATAATACCATGTAAGAGTTGAAAATTAGTCTATGCCCGAGACCACCTACAAAAACAATGGAAACATTCTACAAGAGAGTATGGAAGAAATGAGATTGCTTGATATTGAGATCTATCAAATATGATGATAAGGTATATTATAAAATTATACAGTGGCCTTTCTTATATGGATAAGGTGTGATGGAGTACCAAATGCAAAAAATTAAATGACTTGTGTTATTATTAAATGACACATGAGTCATCATTAAATGACCTAGGACTCTAATATTAAATAAAAGCTAAAAGGATAAAATCTTATCTAAACAACTTAAAGCTTTTAGAAA
Organism: Sequoia sempervirens; assembly: GCA_007258455.2. Taxonomy (NCBI): domain Eukaryota; kingdom Viridiplantae; phylum Streptophyta; class Pinopsida; order Cupressales; family Cupressaceae; genus Sequoia; species Sequoia sempervirens. The sequence continues at coordinate 1,979 of VDFB02277928.1, read as the reverse complement.
TATTCCAAGGACCTAAGTGGACTTAACATGTAAATAGGACCCCACTAATAACTAGTTAATAAAATTACCTATTTACACCAACATCCATTAGTTAAATAGGGTTGATGCAAGAAGTTGGGTCCACAAATTTTTTTAAAAGTGGAAGTTTTTTTCCTATTTTTTAGAATTTTTCTCACTTTGATTGAAAATTCGAAGCACTTACACATTGAATCTTATAAAAAGTCAATAATATGAAATTTAGTATTTTCATTGTAGTTTCCAAATATGTAATTTATTCTAATACCTAGATGATAAAAATTATTTTTTAATAGGCATGTATAAAAACCACTTTTTAAAAGTCTTTTTTTGACCATACCATGTACATGTATGGACATCATAATTTGACCTAAATAAAAGCATTTTTCTAATTCCATTTGGGGAAAGACCTGGGTAAAAAACTAAATATTTGTGATATTTTATGTATATTTTTCTAAATAATTTATTTATTTATTTTCATTGGACCTAATTGTTATCTTTAAAAATCAACGTGTATGGACACAATAATTTGACCTAAGCTAATCATTTTTTATTTAATTTTCATTGTGTAGAGAATTATTTGAAGATTAATGTCATATTAAAATAACTAATTAAAATTTATTAAGAAAACAAAGAAAGCCTAATATTGCAAGTCAAAGGCTAAGGGTCGGGTTACCAAACCTTTCTTGAGCCTAAAACCCAAGAAAAAAGTGGGTTGGAATTTATATATTTTTAAGAATAGGTACCTACTTTAAAGGGGTACTTGTTCTATTCTTAGAATGGGTACCCGGTTTAAATGGGTACCCATTCTATTCTTAGAATGGCTATGCATTTTAAAGTGGCTACCCATTTAATTTTAGAATGGACCTACCCATTTTAAAGTGGGTACCCATTCCTATTTTAGAATGGGTACATGTTTTAAAATTGTTACCTATTCTAAGAATAGAATGGATAACCATTCCTTTCAGCATTTTTATTGCCAAAACTTCCCCTCTTCATGGACTCAATTTCTTGCACTTACCCAATACTTGGACATAATTTCATTAGATTCTTCGAGCAACCCCTTTATTAAGAAAGGATGTCACTGCTATTAGTTGCTACATCTACATGTATCACCTTCAAAACTACAAAAAAATATTCGTTTCCCCTTTAATCTCCTTCAAAAAAATTCCAATCAATAATAGTTTCCTTTCATATGAGTTATTTGGGAGAATTAAACTATTTTCTTGGTTTGCAAGTTTGTAGATTGCATGATGGATTGTTTACAACATGCTACAAGGAAATCCATCTTCTACTCAATTTTAATCTACAATAAATCTTACTAAATAATGTACTTCAAAGAGGGTAGATGCTACTTTATCTAGATAACTTGTAGGAAGATTGGTTTATCTAATGCATTCTAGACTAGACATTTGTGTTGAAGTTAACCAATTATATAGATTTATGCAGGAACCTAAAGAAAGTTATTGGTTGTCTCCAAAAATAATGTCGTCCTATCTTTGTGGAAAAATACACTATGACATCAAATATTGCTATAAAACCTTGATTTCTTTTCTTATATTTACACATTCAGATTGGGGAGGTGATATTGGTGACAAAAACTCTACTGGTAGTTAGGTTTTTTAGGTTGGGTCGATCCCTATTACATGGAGTAGTAAAATAAATAAAAACAACATTTTCTTCATGTGAAGTAGATTATATAGCAGCAAAACAAGTATGAAGGGAAGTAATTTAGATTCAAAATCTTCTATTTGAGCTTGGTTTTCCCAAAATTTCTTCTACTACTTTGTACTCTAATAATCAAAGTACCATACGGGTTGCAAAAAATATAGTATTTCATGCTAAAACAAAAATTATGAGCTTGAAGTTGAACACTACATACGAGATATTATTCAATAAACTATTTTCAATATACAATATTTTCCAAGTGAAGAAAAAAAACTATTGTATTTACTAATAGTATG
>VDFB02277927.1:0-32972 GCA_007258455.2 Sequoia sempervirens | reverse complement strand
TTATCCTCAACATGCTATTTTATTAAATTATCAAAATACCCATTTTAAATAATTTAATTTACACTTTTCAATTTATTTATCCTTAATAAATTACATGGCTTCTAATTCATGACTTTTATATTTTAATATAAACTATTCCAATAACTAATCATTAACATTATTAACATCATTTAATTATTTAAATGACATCATACTACACACCAACGTAAAATAAATATCAAAAGTACACACAAAAACCACTATTATAAAATGCAAAAATGACAAACGTCAAAGATGCACAATACCACTAAACATAAGATGGGTTGACAAACTTGGGACAGGGTGACTTCCTTGTCATATCTATTTCAACTTCATGCCCATTGGGTTAAATTGATGCTCACCCTGTCCTGCCAAAGCAGGTGGAATCAAGACTCTGTTCCTGCAATTCCTGCATACAAACAAGGTGTGTACAACATGTATATATATATAATCAAAACATCACATCGTGAGAAGGAATTGCAGCATAGCAGGGCACTCACAACTGAGTGGTGCTACACTGTACCCTCACCAAAACTATAATAACAATTACAACATTAAGTATAAAGTAACATTTGCTAAACTAAACTGATCACATCATATCATCATAAAAGATTACTAATCCATTGCATCACAATATACTACTGAAATCAAATTAAACATCACCAAACCATAATGTCATATCATAATATCCATGTCATCAAATAAAGTAGCATAATCATCAAAGATTCTAAACTATCCAATCCACCAATCCAACCAATAAACAGTAACTATCAAAGTATCAAGCAAAATCATGGAAAAATAACAAATTCAACAACAATATGAGGGGTATTACAATATGCTTGTTGGAAAACATCGAGTGTTTACTACCAAAGCATAATAGTAAATATGGATTGTCATGGCATTGCAACACCAAGGCGATTGGAATGCCATGACAAGCCATAGAGTAGGCAATGAACTATTTCTATTGTTTGTTTATGGCTTGTCATGGCATTCCAAAATGATGGTGCTGGAATGCAATGACAATCCATATTTTCAATTATGCTTGGATACGTTTTTTCAACAATCCATATTTACTATTTAGCCATGGTGTTCGAAGCCATGAGAATCCATATTTACTATTATGCTTTGATATATTTTTTGCAAGCATGCATAGCTTTTTCAAAAGAACCCGTTTTAGGCTTTTAGCCATAGAATCAAGGTAGTGAACTGTTTGCTAGATTTCTTTGTTAGATATGAATGAAAATTGTGGTAGCATAATGAACTTTTTCATAAAATGCCTCAAAGAAATTTTCTCTCATTGTAATGGAATGCCATGACAATAGATATTGCAGCTATTGCAATATGGATTGTCATTGTAACACCTACTCATTAAAATATCAGTAAAATTAATAAATTAGACAAAAATAACAAAAAAATATGATAACAGGAGGAAATTCATTTAAAACCAACTTAAAAAACTTCATTAATACGAAGGTATTATTTTAGTCAGTGTCTTAGATAATTTTTTTCCTTTAATGAATCTAAACATTATATGCTCTTTATATTGCAATGATTAACATATTCATTAATTGAATGCAATCATTAGACTAAGATAAGTAATATTAAAGCAATTCAAAAACCTTCACAACATTAAAACATCAATGAGACTATAACAACATATTTTTCTTGAGTGGAAAACCCTCTTGGGGTAGAAAAACTACTCAAAAATTGCCTCACTGGCTTAATCTCAAAACTTGTTGTTTATAATGCCCCGTTGGATATATATCAACATTTTAAATCATTGTTTTAATGATACAAAAAGTATCACCTCTATTTCTTTTACAACATATTTTGATCTCGCATCACTCAACATTCAGGGGAAAAAGTTTAAGTACAACATAATTGATTAATTTCACAAAGCATTGAATGTGCTATTCAAATAACTTTCAAATATGAATCAATGAAATGCTATTTCTAAACTAAGAATAATACTCCTTTTCAAACTGAAACAATACATTTTGTCCTGATATAATAGTATATCATAAAGATATTTGAAAGTATAACTTTTGTTCCCAAATGATAAAGAAAACTGAACCATGACAAGAACAACTAACACTTGACACAATGCAAGCCAACAATGGTAATCATATGAATGGATCTTGACAATAAATAACCACAATGCCAATATGGATTAAGTTATAGATCTGAGATAATAAAATCTTTACCCAAACAAAATGAAAAGAACTCAGCTTTGAATCGATACCCAAAAGTGTATCTAGAGTTCAAAGGCAATAATAGACTTTATACATTTTAACCATATTGAACAAAGAGACTCGACTAGTGAAGCAAGGCTAAACTGTTAAGCTATAGCATTACTTGTTTAAAAAACTCTATTAGAAGAAACTAATCACAGCTAAGTCAAGTACTCATAAGAAGGGTCCAAAGAGGGTTTCACAAATTTACATCCAATAATAACAAATATTATAAAAGATAACAACAAGATTTACTTTCTTCTCAAGAATTGACAACCAAAACAAAAGGAAACTCAAAAAATTAAGAAAAAAATCCTTAAGACAAAGAGAGAGGAATCGGTGACACTTGTGGTTCACACTGCTACCGACTGATTTTTGCAACCTGATCAAACATTTCAGCCTTCACCAAATTGTCATGCTTCCTTCCAAACCTGTCATGCCACCACAAGACTTTCCTTGACCAATTTCTTCAATGACCTAACTATTTAGGCCATGCCCTAGCCCAAGCTCTAGGGCTGTCCATAAAATAGGTCTTACAAAAGACTTTTAAAAAAAACCCTTGAATATAACTTTATGTTATGATATTTATCCTCCAATCCCCCAATCTTTGATTGCATAACCTTGATATTTCATTCATATTGTTCTTCATATGGTATGGTGTGAATCTTGTTATGATACATGAAGGTATGTTTGAGTTGTAGATAGATAAAGTTATGTGATATTTACAAATATGAATGACCTAGGTGGGTGCAACAAAGAAAGGAATGTGACACATTGATTAGATGCAAGGAAAGCATATAAATGGCTTATGAAAAGTATTCTATATGAGATGAAAGGATATGAAAGGCTGGATATGCAAATGAATGGAATGGAAATGCTATCAATTCATCATTTTTTAGTTTTACGTAGAAAATGATATGAAAAATATAGAAATATGAATGACCTAGGTGTATCCAAAGAAGAAAGGAATACAATGCATTGATTTGATGCAAGGAAAGTATATAAATGGTTTATGAAATGTATTCAATATGGAAGGAAAGGATATGGAAGGTTGGATATGGAAATGAATGGAATGGAAAGGCTAGAAGTGATCATTTCTTTCATCATAGAGTGGAACAATTCCCCCTTTGTTATTGGTTATGCTAAAGTTTGTAATCATCATAGGGTAGAATGACTCAATACATACATATAAGAAAAAATCATGCCCCATTCCTCACTCTCCTTCGTAGACAAAAAGGTGTAGATATCCTCGAGCTTTCTCAAAATGTGACAAGAAAAGAAAAGATATAAAAACATAATGATATTGATGGAGACAAGAGACAAGAGTTAAGATAAAGCACAAGTTGTCATGCATGTAGTATGAGAATGATAAATATGCAAGATCATGAAAATGAAAAAATGAAAATTCTAATGCATATGGTAAGGACAAGTGCACAAAATAGTTGTAGGATAGAAAACATAGTGAGTTGTGACTCAGTAAAGCTCAATGTTTTAGTATGTTAAAGATTTTATGGTTTGTTTAAATTTTTTAGTCATAATAATGATAACACAATGATAAATAATAATTTAAATGAGAAAGATAAATAAGACGTTATTCCTTCGTCAAGCTGAAAACCAAAGGAAATATGGATGGATAGGGATCAATGATATGGGTAAATGATAGGACATGTAAGGGTACACCTTATATTGAGGATGAAGATAGATGGATCAAAGTATGGAATGTTATGGGTGGAGAGATCCAATGACAAGGGAACCCTAAATGTTTACTCTTATACAAAGGAGAAATAGAGGACCTATGGAGGACTATAACAATGTATTTAAGTCCACCTCAAAATTGCAGGATGGAAAACGTAATGGGTTGTAGGTTGTATATCACACAGTGTTTTCCAACTTGCAATTATATGTAGATAGTATGGTTGCAATGAAACTCATTTTGTTTAGAGATTAAGAATTTCATGAAACTCACCTAAAAAATTTATTACAACTCTTCGGTAGACTAAAATTTGGGTTTCAAAATTGTTGTATGATGGTAAATCAAAATGCACTGAATATTTGCAGGTTGGAAAACACAATGTGGGATGTTAGTACATGCTTTTATGAATCTTCCACTTGAAATATTACATGTACATACATGATTAACCATTATCCCTTTAAACAAAATCCAAGCCCATACAATTCACCTCCTCACCATTCACTTCAGCCAATAGGAAGAGAACTTCACTGAAAAATGCCCCTTGTGTAGCATCTTAATTGTTGCAAACTCATGCACTAGGAAATACAAATGGCATAGGAAGAAATGGTATGGGCTTGGATTTTGTTTAAAAGGATAATTGTTACTCCTATGTGTAGATAGCCTATTTCAAGTGGGAGCTTTCTTGTTTGTTCTATATCCACTACCACATTACACAAATTCCCTCCTCCACCAACCTACAATGTATCTATTTTTGTGGCATCTTAAACTTTTATCAGTTGTGCAACAACACCTTTCACTTTTGACCTATCAATTGTGCAACAACACCTTTCACTTTTGACCTACCAATTGTGCAACAACACCTGTGACTTGGGATATTCATCAGTTGTGCAACAAGACCTTTCACTTTTGACCCATCAGTTGTGTGACAACACCTTCCATTGTTGTCTTTGTTTTATGAAATTCTTGTCTTTTAGATTGTAGCTCTCTCTGAACAGCATTAAGCTCCTCTTCTTTTCACCGTGACAACTTCTTCTTTTGTTTTAATTCCTTTTCTAAGTGGTTAATTTTAGTCTTCACTTGTTCTACTCTACTTTGAGCATTTATAGCTGTTGCTTTTGTAGTGTGTTTATGATTAGAGTATGCAAATGTTTCTTTTCACAAGCTCGTCAGGGAACTTGTCTTCCTTTCCAGATAAGAATTTCATGCCTCCACCCAACTGATTCTCTTTTTCTGCACTTAGATCTAATATTTTCTTTTCCTTATCATCCATTTACAATTTTATTTTTTCCATGGAATTGCTAACTTCAAGAATGTTTTCCTTCATTTGTTCAACTCCACTTATAGCATCATCTCTCTCTTTCTTTGCTTGCAAAAATTCATATGCAATAGAAAACCTTTCAAGCTAATCCACTTTTGCATTGCCATTTTCCCCTTGCACATACTACACATGTTGCTTCCTCCCCTTCTCATGAGTAGGAAGAGCCTCTTCACTCAATACATTATCTATCCCATTCACTTTGGTCTTCTTCTTTCCATTTTTTTATAGAGAAGATTCCTTTTTTTCATTACAAATTTTTGAGTACGTCCTCATACTTGTTTTATTACTACTATGTCATACAATTCTCATAACAAATATTTTTTAGATTTTGTCTGATTTCTTGCATGCTAAGGGATAGAGTTTTGAATGTATTGAATACTTTCAAATTATAAAGGGACAAACATGTGGTAATGAATTTTTCATGTTTATGGATGAGTTTCAAAAGTAAATCATAGTCCAAATAGGAATACATTTCAAGAGTTAGTGGGTTGCAGTTTTTATAACACCCTATGTTTTCCAATATGTAGTTTTACAAACAATTTCCATCTAACTAAGAGATTTTCTTTTCATAAATGTTTTGCAATGTTTATTTATGTTCTGAAGTATTCGATGAATCAGTACTTGGAAGTAAATATCAATTTTTTTCTAGATGCTTGGAGCGCTATTTGTTACTGACTTTTTTTCCCTTTTTTTTGACAGCATAACCAAAAATGTTGAACTCAAGAATTCACATTGGGCAGCTTCCCCGTGACAATGAGGAAGACAATGGAAATCCCTTCATTATAGAGAGGTTATTTAGTGGCTTGGCATAGGATGCCCCTACCGTTCCAATGAGGGCACAAAAATAAAGACAAAAAATGTAAAGAGTGAATTTGATTAGGATGTCGAAAGACTTGTTAAATGAAAAATGGAAACTAAAACTTCAAATTTTATTTTGTAATATTACACTTTTGAAACACTATAGTTGAATGAATGATATTTTTTATTGTTGTTTATTAGTGTTTATTACTGTATTTTTTATCACTCTTTATTACTATTTAATACATGACTATTGTTTTGTAAAACTACATATTGTAAAACTCAAGGTGTTGTAAAAACAACCCACTCATAGTTGTAAAACACAAGGTGTTGTAAAGTATTGTGAAATACTCTTGATTAGTGTTTATTGGAAGTATTTTGTATTACTCTAATTATCTTATTACTCTTTATTATTGTATTTCAATATGGACATTTCAAGGTGAAGAACATTAGACATATGCAATGCAATATCATAGGTACAATTAACAAGGTATGAATGATCAAGAAATTTTCAGCAGATAAAGGTCATGAGCATTGAAAAAATAGTAGGACAATCACCACAACATTTAAGTAAACCTATGGTCAACACTCTCTTTTCCATTATCAATTTTATTCTCAATTTCATCCATGAAGAATTTCCTCAACATGTAGATCCTATTGTTAGCCATAACTTGAATAGGTGTCGAGGATAGCTTTGAGTTTTTGATTACCCAAGAAACAATTGACAAAATTTGGCCTTACCAGATAATATGTGGTGAAAATCTTTTTGAATTTATTGTGGAAAATAGTTCTTCACAATATAATGTGTAGTTTTCAATTAACCTTTTTTGCATGAATTCCATATCTTTGATAAGCTATTTTGAGCTTGATGACCTTGATCAAGAATGAGGAGGCTTTGACTATGTAAAATTAGGTTTCCAATATGCTTAGGCTCTTCAGGAAGGTTCAGATTTGTCTCACAAGTTAGGTATACAAAAATATTGTAGCCAATAACAAGCACACTTTTTTTTCTATGCCACTCACAAAGCATCACCAAATGCCTCAAATTTTTCAATTTTTTCCCTATGATTTGGTTTTTCTTATCCAATTTTATAATCTCTTCATATTCACAGTTGGAATGAATTTCTTTCACAAAGGTCGTTGATCTATTTAGCATGTAAACTAGAGTGTCATTAATCCACTTCTGGGAAAGCAATCCTTTGATTATTGCTTCAAAAAGCATGCTTTTCCCTTGGGCAAGAGAGTTCAAGAAGTGGAGTATTGACATTCCAGTTTACATGCTAAATAGATCAACGAACTTTGCAAATGAAATTCATTCCAACTATGAATATGAAGAGATTATAAAACTAGCTAAGAGCAACCAAATCATGGGAAAAAAAATGAAAAAATTGAGGCGTTTGGTGATGCTTTGTGAGTGGCATAGAAGAAAAAGTGTGCTTGTTATTGGCTACAATATTTTTGTATACCTAACTTGTGAGACAAATCTGAGCCTTCCTAAAGAGGCTAAGCATATTGGAAACCTACTTTTATAGAGCCCATGCCTCCCCATTCTTGATGAAGGTTGTCAAGCTCGAAATAGCCAATCAAAGATAGAGAATTCATGGATGCACAGGTTGACGAAGTTCTTCATGGATCAAATATATGGAATTTATTGATGAAAGAAAAGGAAATCATAGATCAAAGTTATGGCTAATAGCAAGATCTATAGGTTGAGGAAATTATTCATGGATGAAATTGGGAATAAAATTGATAATGGAAAAGAGTGTTTTGACCATAGGTTAACTTAAATGTTGTGGTGACTATCCTACTATTCATTCAATGTTCTTGACCTTTATCTACTAAAAAGTTCTTGCTCATTCATACCTTGTTAAGTGTACCTGTGATATTGCATTGCATATGTTTGATGTTTTTCACCTTGAAATTTCCATATTGAAATGTACTCCTTTATGGATTGTGATTTACTGTGGAAACTCATCCAACAACATGAAAACTTCATTACGACATGTTTGTCCCTTTATCATTTGAAAGTATTCAATACATTCAAAACTCTATCCCTTAGCTTGGAAGAAATCAAATAGAATAGATATTGAAATCAGATGGAACAAGTGAAGACTAAAATTAACCACTTAGAAAAAAAATTAAAACACAAGAAGAAGTTGTCACGGTGAAAAGAAGAGGAGCTTAATGTTGTTTGAAGAGAGCTGAAATCTAAAAGATAGAAAATGTAAAGAGTGAAAGGTCTTGTTGCACAACTGATCAATGTCTCAAGTCATAGGTATTGTTGTACAATTGATAGGTCAAAGGTGAAAGGTGTTGTTGCACAATTGATAAAAGTTTAAGATGCCACAACAATAGTTGCATTGGAGGTTGTTGGAAGAGGGGAATTGTGTAATGCAGTAGTGGATATAGAACAAACAGGAAAGTACCGACTTGAAATAGGATATCTACACACAGAAGTAACAATTATCCCTTTAAGAAAAATCCACTTGAATTGTATGGGCTTGGATTTTGTTTAAAGGGATAATCATTACTCAAGTGGGAGATTCATAAAAGCATGTACTGGCATCCCCCACTGTGTTTTCCAGCCTACAATTATTTAGTGCATTTTGATTTACCATCATATCATGATTTTGAAACCACTACCACATTACACAAATTCCCTCCTCCACCAATCTCCAATGCAACTATTGATGTGGCATCTCATACTTTTATAAGTTGGGCAACAACACCTCTAACTATTTGACCTCTCAAAATGCTTTGTAGGAGCATTATAGGCAAGGTGAACATTTCCTACAACTATTTTTTGCATTTACAGGACCATTATAGGTAATTTGAACTATTTTAAACTTTAATACATTATTTTGTTATAGTGTGCATAATAGAAAGTGGTCATTGAAGAAGAATTCAAAAGTGGGTGGCAACCCTCTATTTTTTCCATCATATAACTATTACATGCATCTTTTTGTTAGAAACATATGACAAAATTGAAATGAAATGTTTGTTGAAAGTGAGGGTTGCCATAAAATATCAAGGTGAACTTAAAAACATTGTTTTGTTATAGTCTGCATAAAAGAAAGTGATCATTCAAGAAGAATTGACAATTCAGTCACAACCCAGTGTGTTTTCCATCATGCAACTATTATGTGCATATTTTTTTCGAAACGTATGAAGAGATATTGAAATGGAATGTTTGTTGAAAGTAAGAGTTGTTAAAAAATATGACCGTTGAGTTGAAAACATTGTTTTATTACAGTGTGCATAACAAAAAGTGTTCAATGAACAATAATTGAGAAGTGAGTCACAACCTAGTGTGTTTTCCATCCAGCAACTATTATGTACACTTTTTGTGTTTGAAAGATATGAACAAATATTGAAATGGATTGTTTTGTTGGAAGTAAAGGTTGTCATAAAACAACAAGGTGAACTTCAAAACATTGTTTTGTTACAGTGTGCAAAAAATAAGAAGTGAACCACAACCCACTGTGTTTTCCATCCTACAAAAATTATGTGCATTTTTGTGTTTGAAACATATGAACATATATTGAAATGGAGTTTTTTGGTGAAAGTAAGGGTTGTCATAAAATAAGAAGGTGAACTTCAAAACATTGTTTTGTTACAGCCTGCATAAAATAAGAAGTGAGTCACAACCCAGTGTGTTTTCCATCATGCAATTGTTATGTGCATTTTGTGTTCAAAACATATGAACAAAAATTGAAATGGAGTGTTTTTCTCAAAGTAAACATTGTCATAAAAAAAGAAGGTGAACTTCAAAACATTGTTTTGTTACAGTCTGCAAAAAATAAGAAGTGAGCCACGATCCACAGTGTTTTCCATCATGCAACTATTATGTGCATTTCGTGTTCAAAACATATGAATAGATATTGAAATGAAGTGTTTTGCTAAAAGTAAGGGTTGTCATAAAAAAAGAAGGTGAACTTCAAAACATTGTTTTGTTACTGTTTGCAAAAAAAAAGAAGTGAGCCACAACCCACTGTGTTTTCCATCCTGCAACTATTATGTGTATTTTTTGTGTTTGAAACATATGAACATATATTGAAATGGAGTGTTTTGCTAAAAGTAAGGGTTTTCATAAAAAAATAAGGTGAACTTCAAAACATTGTTTTGTTACAGCCTACAAAAAATAAGAAGTGAGTCACAACCCTGTGTGTTTTTCATCATGCAACTATTATGTGCATTTCGTGTTCAAAACATATGAATAGATATTCAAATGGAATGTTTGCTGAAAATAAGGGTTTTCATAAAATAAAAATGTGGACTTGAAAACATTGTTTTCTTATAGTCTACATAAAAGAAAGCATTCATTCAACTAGAATTGAGAAGTGAGTCACAACCTAGTGTGTTTTGGGTATGTGTAAGATCATGATGGGCCAAAAGTGGCGATATGATGGGTATGTGTAGGGTATGTGGCTGACGACTTTTTTTAACCCAAAATTGATGAAAAAAAAAGGGTTTTTAAAGGAGATTCTTAGCTTTCCACCAATATAAATTATGCTTTACTTTGAATTTAATAAATAATTATTATTCATTTTCTATTTGAATTATGACTAAAGTTATAATTGATAGGTTGATTGGAAAACATCTATAGATTTCAAACAACATCACATTTTTTGAATCTGAAACATGCGTCACATTCTATGCTTCACATACTATAGGATTAAAAAAAAAAAATTAATTTCATGAAGTTTTGACCAAGTTAAGGTTGTCAAACATACGAGTTTTTATATTTTTTAAAACTTGTAATAAAAAATTCATAATTAATTATTTACTTAGAAAAAAATTACCAAAAATTATGCATCACATTGAGACATGAGTCCTCTACTTATATCTAAAATATTATTAAAAAATATTATCATTTTATTGTGGTTATGGTGGTCAGACAGACACCTACTTTTTTCCCCTAAAATTTAAGTACTATTGCATTGAAATTTCAAATTTTCACCTATATATATATATATATATATATATATTTTAAATAAACCTAGTAGTTTAGAAACTACATTCAATTTTCTATAGATTCTATTCTTACATATTTTTGAAATAATATAGATAACTTTTTCAATTTTTTATGTCAAGTTGCCTAACTCTAATTTTTCTAAATTTTTTGCCACTTAAGGGCCTATTTTTTCCATGCTAATCCTACACATACCCTTTTCCATCATGCAACTATTATGTGCATTTTGTGTTCGAAACATATGAACAAATATTGAAATGGAATATTTGTTGAAAGTAAGGGTTTTAAAAAAATATGAAGCTCAACTTCAATACATTGTTTTGTTACAGTTTGCATAATAGAATGCGCTAGTTGCATTTGGTTACATTTCTAAGTAAGTTTGAAATAAATAATAAGACTTGAGGTGGAATTTCCTACAATTTTTTGATGGAATTTGACATTGTCTATGATGAAATTTTACATGGCAACAAAAAGTGTCATGAAATCTGCAAGAACATAGTCTTATATTTTTTTAATTAAGAGGAGTAAATACTTTTGACCCGAAGCTATGAACCAGTGAGGTCGCAAATGGGGGACCTCATCCCCAATATAAATTATCAAAAAGTAAACCCAAAAGGGATTGGAGCCTTGATGGAAAGATTAACAATACAACTTAACAATCACACAATGCCACTATTAGTAGAAGACCGTAGTCTTCAAACATACCAAAGTACTCTAATTCCACATGATAATTGATCAATAATTACATGATCAAATATAATGTAATTCCACATCATAATTTTTCAATAATTACATGATCAAAGATAGTATAATTCCACACCATAATTGTTCAATAATTACATGATCAAAGACTGAATGGAAAACAAATATTGTCATCCTCTATCATCCTCTCCTATAGTGCCTTTTATGTGCAATTAAGGAGATGGTCAGATAAAATCTTATAGGCTTCTTTAAGTCCTTCACACTGACGGTGGTGTGATTCCACTTGCATGAGGGGTCAGGGAAGCCTCTACTTCGACCATTGCAAGATGGGGTTAGAGAATTAAATAGAATAGATAAAGTGACACACTTCTAAACTATTAACCTCATCCAAACAAGAGAATACAAACAAATGGAGATTTCAAAATGAAAGCAAATAAAATAAAGTACTCCCCATATTGTAGTTGATTCCTTCTCTTGCTCTCCTATTTCTCCCTTTGCAAATATGCCCTCAGATTTGTAATGTGACTTGTGCAAATACCTGCAAATGATAAGTAGAAAGTTGGAGAAGAATAGCTGTTAGCCTGAAAATGGAGAAGGAAGGTTGCTTTTATAGACAACCATTCGAATGGACGGTTGAGATTAATCTTCTAGAAAGATTCCAAGATCAATGGATGGGAATGCATGAGAGGGATGTTACGAAATGGATGGTTGAGATTAAACCTCAGAAAAGATGCCAAGATCAATGGTCCATAATTGATGCACCAAGAATATGCTATTCTTGGAGGAATCATGACAGGAAGACATGCAAAGACATGTAGGCCATGACAGACATGCAGGCTAGGATAGGCATGCAAGGACATGCAGGGACATGCAAGCTATGACAGGAAATGAATGTTATGACAGGGTATCTTTGACCAAGTGGTGCATAAATAATTTATTTTAAATTATTTATCCAAAAATGGAGGAAATGGACAAATGGAAAATAAATAATTTATTCAAATTATTTATTTGAAAATAGAGGAAATGGACAAGTGGAAAATAAATAAATTCAAATTATTTATTTGAAAATAGAGGAAATGGACAAGTGGAAAATAAATAATTTGTTCAAATTATTTATTTGAAAAAAATGAAAAGAGGAGCATTTAATTAAATTTATTAATTTAATTAAATGGAGAGATAGAAATTAGACCTTAAATAATTAATTTAGATTAATTATTTAATAGGGAAGGTGGCATGGGATAGTTAAATGATTTTAATAATTATTTAACTATGGAAGAATTAAAGGACCATGAATAGATAAATAATTAATGGTAATTATTTAACTATAGATGAAAGATGACAAAATAATTAAATAAATAATAATTTATTTAACTATTGAAGAAGAGGAAGAAATTAGTGCCACAATTAGTTTATTTAATCGGGATAGAATAAATATTAGAAAGTGAATTAATTAAATAATTATTAAAATTATTTAATTAATAGAGAATAATCAAACATAATTGAATAACTAAAATTATTCAATTATCGAAGGTGGATGAAGAAAAATGACGTCGAGGCTTAGGACATTTTATGTGTCTCTGATAATTTCAATACCTTCAGTCTGTAAGAAACCCATGGATATGTTCAAAAATTAACATATGGATATAAGAAAAAGGAAACATGTGATCTAAGTGCAAAGAAAGAGAGTTAGTAGCGGGATAGATGAAATTATTATCTAAAAATGCAGACAACTCTCATAACACATTTATATGAGCCTGTGGAGGAGAAATACAATTGAAAATAAATGAGAAGGAAAAGGAAAAATGAGATAGACCAAGAAACATCACTAATAATCGAGGCCCTACTTTTTTGCTTCTTTCACAAAAGTTGAGGGAAATTGAGAAATTGAGTAGGCTAGTGTCAAGAATCAATAAAATCAAGCCTTGATCTTATTAGCGACATTTCTTCACACACGCCACTTCCTTGTTCATCCTTGCCCTGTAACGTGAAGAATGTTAATGTCACATCAAATTGAAATGCATGCAACAAATTCATTGAATTTATGAAAATACATGTTCAAAAGCATATTTAAAAATTACCTTTTCTTCCACTCTATTCCTCTAAAAGAACCAGGGACAATGTGTTTTCCAATATACTATCAAAATCAACATATTCATAACAGAAATAAAATTTTCTAAATGAAATCACAAAGACACTCTAAAATCAAAGCGACTACAATGACACATATTACAACCAACCACAAATTCATACTTTAAAAGGGAAAGTGCACGATCTCCTCCCCAGGCACCCTTTCTTTTTGTTGCCTTGTCGAGGCACATTTTCCTGTCCCAAATGGACACTAACTTACTCATGCCCACCACTTCCTTGTCCATCCTTTCCCTCTAATTCCAAGAATGTAAACGTCACAACAAATTCAAATACATCCAACCAATTCATTCAAAATATTAAAATACACATTAAAAAGAAGATTTCAATATTACCCTTTCTCCTGCTTTCTTTGGCTTTTCCCTTTGAAGTATGCATTTATGGTTACTTGTAATATGTAAAAAAGTTGCAAGTGTTACAGGACAGTTAAAGTTCCAAAATTTATCGCACCATGTGCTATAAGCAAGC
Organism: Sequoia sempervirens; assembly: GCA_007258455.2. NCBI lineage: Eukaryota > Viridiplantae > Streptophyta > Pinopsida > Cupressales > Cupressaceae > Sequoia > Sequoia sempervirens. The sequence goes on along the minus strand of VDFB02277927.1, from coordinate 18,627 downwards.
ATATAGTGTTTGAATCATAAGAAAAAAAATGTTAAGGTGGACTTCCTTACATTCTTGGTGCGTAGGAAACAAAAAATTTTGACAAGCAAATAATTGACAGGGCATAGTGTGCTTTCCACCACTACAAATAATGTGAGCATTTTTTTTCTTGCAATCAAATGAAGATAGTGAAATTCCATTTTTATTGTTACAAATAGCATTTAATACAACTATTCATTTGAAAGTATTCACGATGAGAAAAATAGTCGACCTCAAATGATTTAAATGTCAACCATTTTCTTTCATTTATATGCAAGCTACCATAAACAATAAGACTTCAGGTGGCATTTCCTTAACACACAACCAAATGATTATTGTCACAGCCTACATAACAAAAAGTGGTCATTGAACAAAAATTGAGAAGTGAGTCACAACCCTGTGTGTTTTCCATCCTACAACTGTTATGTGCATTTTGTGTTCCAAACATATGAACAAATATTGAAATAGAATGTTTGTTGAAAGTAAGGGTTGTCATAAAATATGAAAGTGAACTTCAAAACATTGTTTTGTTATAGTCTACATAACAGAAAGTACTTATTGAAAAAGAATTATGAAGTGAGTCACAACCCTATGTGTTTTCTGTCCTGCAACTCTTATGTACATTTTCTGTTCCAAACGTATGATGATATTGAAATGGAATGTTTACTGAAAGTAAGGGTTGCTTAATACATTCATATTGTCAATATAATTTTTGGTAGGGGATACATAAAAGTATCCAAAATCAACTGAGGTGTCACCAACCAATTGGGTTCTCACAGTGTAGGTAACCAAAACGTTTTCATTACATTCATACTATCTATGTGTAATTGTAGATTCAAAAACATTGGGTATTATGAACCCTGCAACCCAAATACTATTTCCAAACCCTTTACAAGTAACAAACCAATTGGTTACTCACCCCTTAGGTGAATTTGGATAGTCTTATATATCCTCGACCTGCAACTCCTTGCATAATGAGAAAACCTAGAACATGAAGTGTTTTCCAAGAAGAGTACTTGTTACAATCTAAAATGTATGTCTTAATCACATCAAAGCCCTTCCCTCCTGCAATGAATGGATAGCTTATCGCACAAGGAAAAATAATGTTGACACAATTCAATGCAAGAGGAAACCTCCTTTCTTTCCTCACCGTGACGTTTCCTCCTGTCTATTGGTTTCCTCACTTTTATCATTCATCTTGGCAGGCCCTGCACTATACCATCTCCTCATGTTATGTATGTTTTTATGTGTTGTTTGTATGTACATAGGTGTGTTTTGTTGGGATATTAGTTTTTTCCATACAGGGTTTTACAACATTGTGTGGGTTGAAGGTTTCATAAATCATGCACTCACATCCCACTGTACTTTCCAATCTGCAATCATACAGACTTTTAATCATTGTTGCAAAACATAGGGTGTTTAAAAATGGTGCTTTTTGTTGGTGTATTTAATATTTAATTACACTTTGCATAAGTTTACTTAGGCTTTATTTAATTCCTAAGTTATAGGTTCTTATCTTTATCTTGTTGAGCTATCTTTTGCTCAAGATAAGATTAGGTTTATGCATCTTTGCTTTTATAAATAAAATTATCTCTTGTAATATTTTGTACTTCGAATATATCAATTTGCACATCTTTTGCAAATATCTAATTTTTCATTTTTCTCTTCTGTGGAAGATGATTTTTTGGTTTGCAATCAGATCTTGGTTTCTAACATGGTATCAAAGCCTTAATTTGCAGCCCCTTCTCATATTTTTGAGAAAATCATTATAGGGTTCATTCGGGATTCCTCGAGGGTATCATGCCTTGAGTTCATTCATCAGGTGTTTTGGATCAGATTGGGCTTCACCATTGGATTCAGAGTGCTGAAAAAAGTCAAGGACTTTTATTTTGCAGATTTTGGCCGTCATTTACCAGATCTGTGAGGGTTTCAGGCTGGGATATTTTTTGCAAGTTCTAGAGGTAGCAGATTTTTCAGAGCAGTTTGAGCAGAAACGGAGGTCACCATTGCGTTTGTAGCGGCCAAAAACCCTAAGAACGCCCTTTGTTTCATCGATTTCTAAGCAGTTGGTCTGGAAGGAAAAAAAATTTTGCCTGGGGGCCCGTATGGCTTCCCCAGCATGCCTTTCGATGGACAAAAATTGAAAAAAAATTAAAAAACTGTGCTTTCTCAGTTTTTGTGTCGGTGCCTCTAGTTCACAAGGATTCTGCCACCGGGTGGCCACCGTTCTGGCACCGCCGATCCACTGCCCTCAGTCCAGCCCCTGTAGGCCCATTCAACCAATAGTCAGTCATATGTATGACCGGGAGCCTCCACTTAGCCCCCGTGGGCCATTCTGCACCATCCAGTGGTCATATTGATGACCAAGGGCCCTAACCCAGATCCACCGGCTAGAGAATATTCTTTGGGGATTCTGCCAACAGATTCTGGAATATTCCAGCATGATTCAGAATATACTGGCGATTGCCATTTTTTCTGGTAGAGGGGCATTTTTTTGCTCCAACAGCCTCTAGGCCGTAAAATTTAATCTAGTGAAATGTTGACATCAACATGACATCATTCGGTTGTACGGCGCTCCAAGCCCCCTCCTAGCCCTAATTTTCCCTAAAGGAGCAGTTTTTTTCTTTTGGTCATAACTTGGGCATATGGTATTAAAATCGGGCAAACGAGATATCACCGGAAAGCTAGTTTCGAGCACTTTCTAGTGGTGCAAGTTATTTTTCAGTATTTTTCTATTTTTCTGATTTTTTTTTGTTTGAAGTTAGATGTTCATTTTGGGCTTCTGAGCTCATAACGTTTTTCCACGATCTCCAATTTTCATCTTCTTTACGACATTGGAAAGGTATTGAGGAGATCTATCTTCCTGTTCATGCAAATTTTTTTGTATCTGTCCCAAGTTTATCATTATTCCAGATTTGTCTCGATGGGTTTTTTGGAGATTACTTGGATGTTTTGGCAGTTGGAAAGGTGAAACTTGAATATTTGTACTTCACTTCAGTACCACATCATTTTATTTTCTGTTTATGCATGTTTGCATTCTCTCCTTTTGCAATCATTGGGTATTGTAATAATAAACTGATATAAAGTTCCATTAAAGGGGGTTCTTGCATCCATCCTTTGTATTGGTGACAACTCGCATGAGTTTGTCTGGTATTATGTTGTTTCTTTTGGCCACATTTCTTGCTTTGCTGGACATATCTTTGGTTTGCATCGGTTCACACTTCACATTGGGATTTTATGGTTCTTGATCCACATTGGTTCAGATCTTTCTCATTTGAGGGCCATGTTTTTATGGTTAATTTTCCATAATCTTGATGGTACTCGTCATATGGGCAGTTTTAGTTTCAATTTGGAATTGGCTTTGAGAGACAACTTCTAGATTTGTCATCATTATGGGTCATTTCATCCTTTCATCTACTATTGTTCACAGATTCTAGGGTTGATCTACTATGTGATTTTCTAGTGTTCCTTAGCATTGGGTTTGTTGTTGCATTTGTGATTCCGATATGGTATTTTGCAAACAAAAGTATATTTCCTTGCTTGTCGGATTTGGGGTTCCAGTGTTGCTTCTTCAGAGTTCTTCCAGTGATTCTTCATAGCAGTTCATCTCACTAAGGGGGTTTCTTTCCCACATGGTTTTCTCTCTCTTTGCATTTGTACATGAGTACCTGATCAGGCCTTGTTACTGAGACTTATCTTTGCATAATAATTTTCTTCTCCCTAAGTTGCACTTATGGGGGGGTGTTGGTGTAATTAATATTTAATTGCACTTTGCATAAGTTTACTTAGGATTTATTTAATTCCTAAGTTATAGCTTCTTATCTTTATCTTGTTAAGCTATCTTGTTGCTCAAGATAAGATTAGGTTTATGCATCTTTTCTTTTATAAAGAAAATTATCTCTTGTAATATTTTGTACTTCGAATATATCAATTTGCACATCTTTTGCAAATCTCCGCTTTTTCATTTTTCTCTTATGTGGAAGGTAATTTTTTAGGTTTGCAATCAGATCTTGGTTTCTAACACTTTTCATTGTATTCCTATGGTCTAAATAATAAAATCTTTTTGAGACGAATATTCATACTATTGTGTAAAATTCTAGGTTGCAAAACACTAGTTTTTCAAAATCTGCAACCCACACAATGTATTAAAACCCTTTACAAGTGACAACCCAATTAGGTACAAACCCTTCACCTCAATTCCATTGGTTTTTCATCTCCCCCACCTACTCTCCAACCTTTTTCCTTCAACCTGCAAAATGGGAAAACCCACAACACAGAGTATTTTCCAATAACAATACTTCTTACATATTAACTATGGCATTTCCTTTCATTGCCCGTTTTGTCACTTCTATCATCCATCTAGTGGGCCCCGCACTATGTTGTCTCTTCATGTTATTTATGTTACCATGTATGTCATTACATATGTTTTCATCCACTTTTTTGTGTGTACATATGTGCTTTTTGTCTAAGAGTCAGAGAAAGCTAACTCCTAGAAAGAAAAAAACACCTATGTATGTAACATGATATAATACCCCCCATACCCCATGCCACATAGTGGACAAAAATCACTGAGGAAAAGACTTGATGGATGGCTAGCCATGTGTCGTTAGGTGGCATCGCTAGAAAAGGACACACCACTGGGTAGGAAAGTCAAAAAGCTAGACAAAAACATACCTAACATCACCATTTTCCATATTTTCATTTTCCAGTTTGGTGGGTGGGGAGGGACGAGGCATGGGCAAGGAAAATGGAGTTGCAGGCTATCGAACCAGAGTAAAAAAATTTCATTTTTTTATGTACATAGGTGTGTTTGTCTACATTTTTGCTGCATCTGGAGAGCTAAAAGTCACCATTTGTGACATTTCATTTTGCACTTTGGTGGGGAGCACAAGTGACACAATTGAGGTCGAACGAGAGAAATGAATTTGACACACACGACAGCTAGCCAACAGGTATGTATATCTTCCATTGTATATTCCATTTTTCCATTCTATATTTAATGTGAAGCACAACTATTAAATGGGTTTTTGTGAAGCATTGAAAATCGGTTAAATGGGTTTTTTGAAAAGCATTGAATGACTATTGGTTAAAGAAAAAGGGTTTTCATTGATGGAAAAATAAAAAATTTTGTTTGCATGTAGGGTTTTCATATCAAATGCATATCTATTTTTGTTTCTATAGAATAAAAAATTTGAACTGGAAATTCTTTGCATTCGCCACAATAAGCATCTCACCTTTAAAAATATCATAACTTCTTAATGCAGAATAAATGAATAAATTTTGGAAGTTTAACTGACCTGTACACTTGCAATTCAAGCTATGACAGCTAGAATCACATGTATTTAGTGCAAAAGCTTCACGTCTCCTAAAGTGTCCTTCTCAATCCACCTGCCCTTATTTTCTTCAATTTTGTTTACTCAAATATATCAATCACCTGGAAGGAAGTCAAGTGTTAGCGATAGATTAAATTGACAAATAAAAGGCATTTGGTGCTACAAATAAATTTTTTTATTCCAAATTTCACCAATATACAATTTATATGCTGTGGTGAGTGTAAAATTCTAGCTTGCACAGACAATAAACAAACAAATTAAATTGTACATTGGGAATTTAATTTCCAATTTAACCTTTTGCTTACACTAGTAGTATATATTAGCAATTATATCTGCCATTCTTCCATTCTATAGGAACTGTGAAGCATTGAATGTTCATTTAGATATATAAAAAACTCATCTCTCCTAACATATGAAAGAGGCCATAACTTAGAATAATCAAAAAGCGCATAGAAGATAGAACAAGAGGGATACCACGTACCACTATCAGACTTTTGTTTTTATCCCGTGTCTCTCAATGAACATCTAATATCAGTATCGTAACCATTATTCAATGATATTCTAAACTGAACCATTACTTGTACAAATGACTGAAAAAATATAGATCATTGCAAGAGAAAAGGTTAACAAGTCAACAAAATCCTTGTTGATCACCTTGATTGACCAAAAAACAGTAGCTAATTTGCTGACAAAACACACCTATGTACATACAAAAATGAATAAAACCATACACAAAAACATACATAAAAACATAGATAACATGAAAAGAAGGCAAAATAGGATGTCAATGCAGAAAAGAGAATTAGTTGGATGGATACATGAGAGTCCTATGTGAAAAGGTAGAAATTTTTTGTAAACAACTTATTAAAAACAAAACATCTGCATTCTCTAATAAGAAAGACACTCTCAAAGCTGAGAATAGTATTTGGGTTGCAGGTTTCATAACACATACTATTTTCCAACATGCAAGTATATATAGACAACATTCTTCTAATGAAAACCTTAAAGTTTGTAGATAGTAACAATGTACAAAAGTTCATTCACCTTCACAATTTATAGTAACTCTTACTTATAGAAAAAAACAATGAAATTCAATTTCGTCATATCATTTAAAAATAAATGCACAATATAACTTGTAGGTTGAAAAACACAATGTGGTTTTCCATTTATTTCATTCTATACATTCAAAGTTACGTGGTTGAGAGAACGAGAAGTAATGTCTTGAAAAGATTTTGTTAATTAGGAAGTAGGAATGCAATGAAAGGCAAAATTTTATAAACACCCACTATTTTCCAACAACAATTAAAACTCTAAATGATTGCACTTTGGAAAATACCGTGGGAGGGGAGTGCATGATTTATGAAACCTCCAACCCACACAATGTTGTAAAACCCTCTATAGACACAACTAATCTCCTAAAAAAATGCACCTATGTACATACAAAAACACATAAAAACATACATGGAAGCATACATAACATGAAGAGTAGATGTAATGTGGGACCCGCCAAACAGATGGTACAAGTGACGAAACTGACAAATGGAAGGAAACGTCACAGTGGGGAAAGCAAGGAGGTGTCCCGTCACATCGAATTACGCCGACGTATTTTTACCTTGTGTGAGAAGCTATCCATTCACTATGGGAGGGAAGGGTGTTGATGTGATTAATACATGTGTTTTATATTGTACAAGTATTGTTCTTAGAAAACACTTTGTGTTGTGGGTTTTCTCATTTTGCAGGTTGAGAGCAAATCATTGGAGAGAAGGGGGCATTGCAGGTGGGGGAGGCGACCAAGTGAGTTTAGGTGAGGTGTTTCTAACTAAATTTATGTACATATGTGTGTCATCTTTGTTTTCTATACTTACCAATTGGGTTGTTATGACTAGAGGGTTTTACAACACTGTGTGGGGTGCACATTTCTTAAAAATCAGCTTTTTCTGATCCCATTACATTCTTACTACCTAATTCACAAAAGACTCTCAAGACAATCACACAACATACAAAATTGAGGTGAGGGTTGAGTAAGCAATTGGTTTGTTACTTGTAAATGGTTTTAAACATTATGTGGGTTGCAAATTTTGAAAAACTAGTGTTTTGCAACCTGGAATTTTACAAAACATATGAATGCAATTTAGACAATATAAACAAATGGACTATGAGTTGTCATTTTCAGTGATTTTTTTATGGCATGGGAATTCGAGGTAGAATGACATGTGTGTTTTCAATTTGGAAAAATAAAGGGGAATACATTTTGTGTTTCATGTCTGCACATTAAAAGTTGATGGTTGGAGTGCACATGTAGGAGTTGGAGGAAAAAACCAATGTTTTGAAACCTAGAATTTAACAAAATGGTATGAATGTAATTTATATAGTACAAATATAATGAAAGGAACCTTATAACAAGACTTACACAAGATAAAAATTCATTTCTATTTTTTAATATGATTCAAATATACATGCACAGTATGATTGCAGGTTGAAAAACACAGTGGGAGGTGAGGTGACAACATGATTTACAAAACCTCCAACACACAAAATGTTGTAAAACCCTCTACACACTGAAGCCAAATACGTTACTGGTTGTCTAGAAAATAGTGCCTATCACCAAACTCCTACGATATAAATAACACAAAGCTTTTCAATACATACATACTGTTTTGGAAAATTATAGGATGCAAAACACTGTGTTTTACAAAACTTGCAACCCACCAAATGTTTCAAAACCATTTAGACACCAGTATTTGAGGGATGTTTAGGTTCATTTTGTCTATTGCTTTACACAAATTCCTACAACTCCATTTCCATTTTCCTCGGCTGCATGTCCTTCCCCAGCCTACAACTCCATTTTCCTCAGTCCACAACTCCATTTTCATCACCCACACCTCCTTCCTCCCCACCCACCAAACTAGAAAATGTAAATGTGGAAAATTGCGATGTTAGGTGTTTTTTTCTATATTTTTGACTTTCCCACTGAAACCGCACATCCTTTTTCGGTGATGCCACCTAATGTCACGAGGCTACCCATCCATCAAGACTTTTCCTTGATGCTTGTTGTCCACTACATCAAATGGGGTATGGGGGTATGATATCATGTTACATACATAGGTGTTGTCTTTTCTAGGAGTTAGCTTCTCCCCTTACAAAATAATATACCAGTATTAAAGGCCGATTCATATAATATACCACTATTAGAGGGAACAATTGATAGGAGACAGTGTGTTTTCCAACATTGCAAATAATGCGAGCATTTTATTTAAACACAACAATGGAAGGTCTGATTTTGAAGACATTCATACTATTTTGTAACATTCAATGTTGTAAAATCGTACATGTTAAGAAGTAAGCAACCCACCATGAGACAACCCTTCACATTTATACAAGGAGATTAAAATAACTGAAACCCAACATTATGTTTTCCAAATTGGAATTACTTTCTGCACTTTTTCTTTTCAATCATGTGAAATTTAAACACAACAATGGAAGGTGTGATTTTGAAGACATTCATACTATTTTGTAACATTCCATGTTGCAAAACTGTAGGTGTCAAGAAGCAAGACAATGTGTTTTTGAACACTGCAAATAATGCTAGCATTTTATTTAAACACAACAATGGAAGGTGTGATTTTGAAGAAATTCATACTATTTTGTAACATTCCATGTTGCAAAACCATAGGTTTCAAGAAGCATGATAGTGTGTTTTCCAACACTACAAACAATGCAATAATTTTATTTAAACAACAATGGAAGGTGTGATTTTGAAGACATTCCTACCATTTTGTAACATTCAATGTTGTAAAATTGTATGTGTTAAGAAGCAAGCAGTGAGACAACCCTTTACATTTAAACAAGGAGATTCAAATAACTAAAACCCAACATTGTGTTTTCCAAATTGCATATATTTTGTGCACTTTTTCTTTTCAATCATGCAAATTATAAACACAACAATGGAAGGTGTGATTTTGAAGACATTCATACTGTTTTATAACATTCCATGTTGTAAAACCATAGGCCTCAAGAAGTAAGACACAATGTGTTTTCCAAAACTGCAAATAATGCGGGAATTTTATTTAAACACAACAATGGAAGGTGTGATTTTGAAGACATTCATGCCATTTTGTAACATTCAATGTTGCAAAACTATACGTTTTAAGAAGCAAGTAGTGAGACAACCATTTACATTTAAACAAAGAGATTCAAATAACTAAAACCCAACATTGTGTTTTACAAATTGCATATATTTTGTGCACTTTTCCTTTTCAATAATGCAAAATTTAAACACAACAATGGAAGGTGTGATTTTGAAGACATTCATATTGTTTTGTAACATTCAATGTTGCAAAACCATAGGTTTCAAGAAGCAAGACAGTGTGTTTTCCAACACTGCAAATAATGTAGGCATTTTATTTAAACACAACAATGGAAGGTGTGATTTTGAAGACATTCATACCATTTTGTAATATTCAATGTTGCAAAACTGAACGTGTTAAGAAGTAAGCACTAAGAAAACCCTCTACATTTAAACAAGGAGATTCAAATAAATGAAACCCAACATTGTGTTTTCCAAATTGCAATTATTTTGTACACATTTTCTTTTCAATCAGGTAAAATTTAAACACAACAATGGAAGGTGTGATTTTGAAGACATTCATACTATTTTGTAACATTCCATGTTGCAAAACCGTACGTGTTAAGGAGCAAGAAACCCATTGTCAGACAACCCTTTACATTTAAACTGAGAGGAGAAAGTATGTTTTCCAACATTGCAAATAATGTGAGCATTTTATTTGTTCCAATCAAATGAAGAAAGTTAAACAACCCATTTTGTTTGTGTGTATGGTTTTGGGCTTGGGTTCTCATTCCAAATTATCATTTTGAAAACCCACCACCCCATAATGTTTTTTCAATACCCATCTTCACAATACAAAAACCCCTTTATTTCTTCATAGTCAAATTTCAAAACCCTCAAGTAAAAAAAATTCTCAAAAAACCATGCTGAAAACCCTACACACAAACAAAAAATTTCATTTTCATTTCATAGAAAATTGTTTAATAGCAAACCCATCAAACCATACACATAAACAAAACAGTTCATTTTCATTTCACAGAAAACCATTTAATAGCAAACCCATCAAACCATACACATAAACAAAACAGTTCATTTTCATTTCACAGAAAACCCATTTAACAGCAAACCCATCAAACCCTACACTTTGTGCTTCATAGTCCCTACAAAATGAAAAATGGTAGATAAAATTCTAGACATATACCTAGTTTGGCCGCCTACAACTCCATTTTCATTTTCTTCAATCATGCATCCCTCCCTAGCCTACAACTCTATTTCCATTTTCCTTGGTCGCGCATCCCTCCCTAGCCAACAACTCCATTTTCCTTAGCCTACAATGCCATTTTCATCACCCTTCATCGCTTGCATCTCCTTCCACCCCACACACCAAACTAGAAAATACAAATGTGAAAAATGGCATTGGTTAGGTGCATTTTTTCTAAAATTTTGACTTTCCCGCCTACCCACACGTCCTTTTCTGGTGATGCCACCTAACGGAACGAGGTTGGCCATCCGTAAAGACTTTTCTTGGATGTTTTTTTTCCAACATGTGGCATGGGCTATGGGTTACATATAACATATATAATATATATTATATACATAGTTGTGTTTTGTCTAGGAGTTAGCTTTCTCCAAAACTACTAATCTAATAATTCATGTGCCAAAATATTACTCTTTGCAAGTGGATATACCATGAAATCCCAACTTCCAAACAACACTTAAAACAATGTGTGTTGGAAAAAATCTTATCTATAGTTTATAACCTATTTTTAATTATAATTTAGTGGGGCCTATTGAAGACTCAGAAAACCAAAAATTTCTCCAACACTCCAAAACCCTACTTAAAAAAATATGGGGTAAGATTCCCTTATAAGCACCTACTCGCATAATTAGATTTGACTTCCTATAAATGGAATTATTTTCCATGAGATTGGTAATTACATGTGAATTTTGGAGTGGAACAAAAATCAACGTTTATTTAGCATCGACTTTGATTCCTAAAAAAATAGAATCAACAAAAGAAAGAGAAGACATGGATGCACCCTAAACTATTATATTTTTTATAAATGACAGGTATAAAATAATTTGAATTTTAAAAAATAATCTTAATTTTAATTTACGTTGGGGTATGTGCAAGATATCATGGAAAAAACAGGCCCTTAAGTGGCAAAAAATTCAAAAAAAAATTAGAGTTAGCAACTTGACATAAAAATTGAATAGGTTATCTATATTATTTCAAAATATGTAAGAATAGAATTTGTAGCAAATTGAATGTAGTTTCTAAACTATTAGGTTTGTTTAAAAAAAATCTATTTGGTGAAAATGTGAAATTTCAATGCAGAGTACTCTAAATTTCGGAAAAAATAAGTGTGGGTGTCTATCCTGACCACCCTAACCAAAAATAAAATGATAATATTTTTTTTATAAGAATTTAGCTATAAGTAGAGAGGAATCATGTCCCAATGTGATGCATATTTTTTGTAATTTTTTCCAAGTAAATAATTAATTATGATTTTTATTACAACTTTTAAAGAATATAAAACTTGTATGTCCGACCACCTTTAACTTGGTCAAAACTTCATGAAATTCAAATTTCTTTTTTTAATCCTATAGAATGCAAAGCATAGAATATGACGCATGTTTTAGATTCAAAAAATGAGATACCGTTTGAAAGTTATAGATATTTTTCAATCAGCTATCAATCGACTTTAGTCATAATTTGAATAGAAAATGAATAATAATTACTTATTAAATTCAAAGTAAAGCATAATTTATATTGGTGGAAAGCTGAGAATCTCCTTTAAAAACCCTTTTTGTTTCATCATTATTGGGTAAAAGAAAAGTCGTCAGCCACATACCCATCATATTGCCACTTTTTGGCCCATCATGATCCTGCACATACCCTTTGTTGGTAGTGATTTATAATAATTTAAGTTTACAAATATGTAAATTAATTTATTAATTTTTTTTATTTTTAATTCATATTTATATTGTAAATTATTAATGTCTTTTTTTAAATGGTGTGATATTTTATTTGTATAAATATGAATTAAATGTGTTGACCTTTTAAATGATTTATTCATACATAAGAAAATATTTTGAATTATTTCTAAATACACACATGCACACACGTGTGTGCTTACATGTGTTTGCTTGTGTGTATACCTATGTTCATACATGTGTGTACACATGCATTCACATATATGTTAATGCAAATAAACATAGAACATCATAATTAAATTAAAAAATAATAAACTATAAAAAAGAGGTAGCAACCTTAATATATAATTTTAAAACTAACATATATTGAATATTTTACAATAACATTAATAAGATAAGTAAATCTAACTATTAAAAGCTACATGATTTGAATCAAATAATATTTATATAATTTCTTATGAATCAAAGATTAAACTCTTGCAAGTCACCTTTATAAAAAAATCTAGATTAACACTCAGTGGTTGGACTTCAAAAGAATTATTTATAAGAATGAAAACTACAATGTATTGATGTAATAATAAAATATTAATTATATAAATGAAAATAAAATTGTCTCCACACAAAGAGATGTATATAGTGTGTGAAAAGCCTTACATGTGTGACAAATCAAAGATTTGATATAAACATGGCATAGTTTACTATATTTGGATATTTTATCTTTATCTTTTTAAACTTCACTATTTTAATATTTATTTTACTTTCAATGAATGGATGTTAAGACTTTGAAAGTGCTCCTTTTTTATATTGATGAAACTCTTAGAAATAGCTAGTGTAAAATATTTTCCAATCAATGGTCTTTTCAATGTAAAAAATGAGGAGTATGGTTTTCATTTAAATCTTTATGTTGCCAAGAATAAAATATTTTAGTAGATCTTTTATATATACATTTTGTTGATAATATGGGCTTATTATTCTAATAGTTATATTTCCACATGTCTACATATAGATCCTAAAGAAAAATTACAAATCTTCTACAATGGGAGTAAGAATAAATTACCACAATACTAAGAGCTACAAGTAAGAATAAATTACCACAATACTTAGAACTACATGAAAATAACCTTTATCCCCATTAGAAGGGAATTCCTATTCACAAAGCTTTGAAAGGTATAGTCTATATTTTCTTACTCATTTTATACAATTATGGAAATTATAGTTCTACTAATTATATATGATTTAATAAATTGATATTATAGATATTTAGTGGCTAATTGTATATGTTTCGTTGAAAAATGGATCCTAGGTATAATAATTATATCACTAACACAAATCCTTTTTAAGAGAACACTAGGATGTAAATCGGCAAGGGATTAGATTGAATTTCAACCTTAAAGACTAGTCAATTAACCTTGGGTCTAGGTAAGTGCACCAAGATGGTTCCCAAAAAGGGGGCTTAAGTGGCCAATTTTTTTATGAAATCAAGAAATGTTGACCTTAGACGTGAAATTGAGGATAGTTACACTCAAAATTTTGAGATGAAAAAAAAAAAAGGATTGAAGTGCTCCAAGTCTACTTCTAAAATAATAATTTATTTTGAAAATGGTTGAGATTAAGGGGTTCAAAAGAGGGATGTACGTGAAATTGGTGTTGTTTTTGTCGAAAAACATAACATAAAGCAACTCTGTACCTAATCTCGAGCACGTGAACTTTTTGTAGTATTTTAAAACTACATGGTTAGCTAATATCATCTATTTATGCACAATTTTGTGGATAATTTTTAATGAATTTTGAATTTTACTAATTTTCTAAGTACTCCAAAAGCGTAATTTTGGTCGCTCCCCTACAAAATTTTGAAAATAATTGATTTTTTTTTTTTAAATTTGTAGAATGGAGTCTAGTTTCTAAAATGTAATTTATTTGAAATTTTGATGAACGGTTAATTTGTAACAAAAAACACTAAACACTACTTTTGGCAAAAAATAGACATATGAACAAAAGAAATTATGGATGAAAGGCTTAACATTGGGTCAAAAATGAAAAAAATTACATCGCTGGATAGCTAAGAGAGAACCTAACATTACCCCATGTTTTTATTTTTTCAATATTGAACTAGATGCAATCTTGATGGTGAGCATGACTGATTATGTGAAAAATTGTGGTGAATTTGCAAAAACACATCTCCCCGGCCTTGTTGGGAATGCCCTCCAAGCCTTTGGGTTGGTATTCCAAGGCAAATAATATCACTTTTTTCTTTGTTTTTAACATGAAATAATGTGTGTGTTATAACGCAAGCGCATTTTAAAAAAAAAAATCATAAGTGGCCAGAAAATTGGTACCCAACTTCATGCACCCCCCCGTCTATTGAACACACTCAAAGACTAAGAGGGGGGTGAATTAGTCTACTCAAAAACTTAAGCCCTTCCAAAAATTGAACTTTTAAGCACTTAACCAAATAAAAATCCTTAAACAAAATAGTAGTAGAGCAAGATAGAGTAGTATAAAACTTTAAAAGCTTCAACAATCAAAGATATAAAATTTCTAACTCTAATCATATCAACAACAATGATAAAAGAGACAAAAACACACATCCACAAGATGACAATAGATTTACGTGAAAAACCCAATGAGGGAAAAACCATGGTGAGTGTTAACTCATAATATAAAGGCTCACTACCAAAAAAGACTTGCAAACCAAGGTGCACTATCTCAACATAAGATATAAAGGACTTTTTGAACTAAAGCTAACACAAATTTAGGGGTAAGATACGAGGAACTAATGAGATTCACTATCTTTGAACAAGATGCAATGAGTTAATAAATAATTACAATGTTTTTCAACAATTCACTCTGCTAACTGAGGTGTTCAATCAAATTTTATCATTCCTCTTCACACTATAACACTAACTCTGATGGATCATATTAAATGTATTTGAAATTCACACTTCTTCAAAATTGTTTAGACTTCCATACTTCTCGCATTAAAAATTCTCTTGCATATATCCATTACATGACCTTAAAACATCAATTATGTTGGCCAATAAAGAATAAAAAACAATGAATTCAAGAGTCTGTCATAACAACATACTATGGTCCAATACCAAGCATAGAGAGGACCAAAAAAATATTATTACATCTTCCAATGTAATCTGGAAAGAAATTCACACACTAGCACACATCAACCTAAGTCAATATCAAGGAAAAATGTAGATAAAACATTAAGCACAAAACGAGTTGGCTCAAAAACATACTTCTAACTAAAGTTTCTCAAGGTGGTTCTAACCAAGATAGGTTAGGACCCAAATCTATCATAACACATCTTCAAATGTTTGCTCAAACCCCCAATCATGTGGCACAAGAAAAGGAACAATCAATGATGGCCAAATATCCATAAATAACCCAGAAAACCAACTCAAGAAACAATGCAAGACCAAAGAGGCCAATCAAAAATGTGTGGATCACATGGGGATGTTCCATGAACATCCAAAAACACTTCAAGAAATGTATTTCATACACTTATTCCACTAGAAACCATCACAAACCAAGCAAGACCAAAATACTCCATCCTAGAAACATAGAATGCTCAATCATGAGGTTTTAACATTAAAAAATCAGCTTTTGGACCATTCCAACACATAAATTAGAATTGATGTACTGTACAGATGTTGAGAATATATTCACCAAGCCATAGGAGTGGAGACATCAATGTAGAGATATGCACAACATTTTCTAGACTAGTTTAGAAAACCAACAACACTCCCAATCTTCTATAATTCACAAAAATCTTCTTAGCAACAATGGTGACCTAAGAAGATAGGAGTACAAAATCCATAGAACAAATACTTTGAATCCCAAACTAGAAGACCATATTTTCAACAACAAAGGAATGCATTGAAGCATTCTCCTAAATAGACATGAAAGCAACATCCTGCACTAGAAACACTTAAGCAACTTGTGGAGGCCAAAATTTTTATTTTAGAAACACATGATTCATCACAAACATTAGGAGAGAGCATAAGAATTATTGTATACCTTCAACAACATCTCTTCACAATCAATAATACTTCTAATCCTTTTCTTAATATATCATTATAAAACAAACTCTATCGATAGTAACACTACTGAATATTGTCAACAATGACAACTGATTCCAAATAACTGACATAGAATAAGGCATGACATCCAACCATGAACTTCAAAAAAAATGTTCATCATACAACAATGATAGCCCAAGTTGAATGTTGTCAGCAATGATAATCAATGTCCTCAATCTTCCTCACTTCTCAAGTGTAGACAACAATGAAAACCACAAACAAGTCATAAAGTGTTGTCATCAACCACTGACAACAAGTTCATCAACCATTTCCACACACATAACAATATTCATCAAGTGTTGACACCAAGACAACCACCAATCAATGTTTACATCAATGACAATCACTACCAAAAATATTTCATAATTCTCCTCAAGTGTTGACATCAATGAAAACAACTACCAATATCTCCCCCTTTGGAATTAATGGCAACACACATCTTCTCACTCTCCCCCTTTGACATGAAGGAAAAAGGGAGGGTATGTGCAGGATCATCATGGAAAAAATAGGCCCTTAAGTGGCAAAAAATTTAGAAAAATCAGAGTTAGCCAACTTGACTTAAAAATTTGAATAAGTTATCTATATTATTTCAAAAATATGTAAGAATAGAATCTGTGGAAAATTGAATGTAGTTTCTAAAATACTTGGTTTATTTTTTTTAAAAAAAATCTATTTGGTGAAAATTTGAAATTTCAATGCAATAGTACTTAAATTTCAGGGAAAAAATAAGAAGTAGGTGTCTATCTGACCACCCTAACCACAATAAAATGATATATTTTTTTATAAGATTTTAGATATAAGTAGAGGACTCATGTCCCGATGTGATGTATATTTTTTTGTTATTTTTTTCCAAGTAAAAAATTAATTTTGAATTTTTTATTACAAATTTTAAAAATATAAAAAATCGTATGTCTGACCACCTTAACTTGGTCAAAACTTCATAAAATTCATTTTTTGTTTATTTAATCCTATAGTATTCAAAGCATATAATGTGACACATGTTTCAGATTCAAAAAATGTCATACCGTTTGAAAGCTATAGATGTTTTTCAGTCAACCTATCAATCATGACTTTAGTCGTAACTCAAATAGAAAATGAATAATAATTATTTATTAAATTAAAAGTAAATCATAATTTATATTGGTGGAAAGTTGAGAATCTCCTTTAAAAACCCTTTTCATTTCAACAATTTTGGGTAAAAAAAAAGTCATCAGCCACATGGGCCATCATATCAGTTACATATCACCACTTTTTGGCCCATCATGATCCTGCACATACCCAGGAAACACACACTTTCCTGTAGAAGGGAACAACATATGTCTTAATTTAGGACAAAGGAGAAATATGTTTCAATGGAAATAATAATACAAACTCCCCCTTTTACCAACAACACTTCTTCATACATGCACAATATCTACACATCTATATCAAACTCCTCCTTACTACCAGCTCCCCTTGAGTGGTAGCATACATCAGTCCAATAGAACAAGATAAGGAATTAATTTAGCCCTTGGAAAAATGTGTCATCTATGCATCTAGTTAGAACAATGAGGGGAAATAACCCCTAGCTTCTATTGGAGACACTCAAAAGTATCCTTTGAAAGTTCCTATGTGAATATATCTGCAATCTGATCCTTAGTAGGCGCATACTTCATTCTAACTTCATGATCTACAACCTTCACTCTCAAAAATGTTGGGAAAATATGTCTCAACCTTACAATTATATACAATTTATTATTGATAGGATGTGTATATATATATATATATATATATCCTAGTTACACCAATAGGTGTATACAATGGTAGCATGGGGTGACATTGAGGATAAAAATGTGAGTGTGTTAACTTTTCTTAGAAAAACTCATAAAATGGCTAACACATATTAAATAAATGGTGTATTCTAAATTTGGACCATTCACTATTAGGTTTTAGATCTAATGGCAGATATTTTGTTAGTTTATATTTCCCTAGAATGTAACCCTCTTTTATGAGGGAATTGTACTACAAATGCAGTAGATGATGATGTATTATGGGAGTCTGGTAGTGGTCATCTTGTCTCTTTATCTTTGAGTGGTGATAATCCTATGAGAAGCTTACTCTACAAGTATATTGTAATCTTTGTGGCTGTTGAATAATATATTGGGTGGTTTTTGGATGTGGGGTTTTTATCCCAAAAGGATTT
>VDFB02277926.1:0-25643 GCA_007258455.2 Sequoia sempervirens | reverse complement strand
GACTAGTAATGTTATTTATGGGTGTATCTTTCTCAGTTTTTGTCTCACTTGCTTTGCTTTTGGATAAATAGCTAGATGGTGAACCATAATTTCTAGATCAAGACCAAGCATGTTAGCGTGGGTCCACACAAATTTTACCTTTCTTTCCCTTAGGAATGAGGCTAGGAGTTCTTGTTCTTATGTCAATAGTGATTTTGCATAGAAGGTGATATGTGGCATTTCATCTATTCCCAGGTTGACTAGATTACACTTCTCTACTAAAACATTTGACTTCTCCTAATGAATAGCACTAAGGGGTAGATTGAATCCCTCATCCTTCAGTGCCTCAGAGAGGTTTTCACCATTGGATGCATCCTTTTTTTTTACTATTTTTAGTCCAGAAAGTGACAGTGTGGTTTTCACTTAAAGACCTAGAGATTATTCTTAAATTTTCACTTTTGCGACTGAGGGATTCAATCATTTCCCCATAGTAGGCATATGTGTCTAGCTCAATTTCAAATCCTACTTTGTGATCTCCATATGTTATGGTATCTCATAATCCCATGAATTCCAAGATGGGCTCATCATTTTTTAATGTGTCCAAACTTGGTGGTTCTCATTGGTCATAGTCAATGAGTTAGGGATAGACTAACTTTAGCTCATTGATTTGGTTGTTTGAATCAAAAGATAGAGTGGATATCATAAGAAAGGAAGAGTCCCTGAATAGGTCAACTAAATTAGTGAGGGGATCTTCATCACACGCATCAGATATGTCAAAGGTATAGTTGTCTAAGGGTAATCCTGTGGACACTGGTAATTGAGGGGGAGCTTTGACTTTTTTAACCGAGGTAGCTCTACCAAATATGGTTACCTTCAAAGGGGTACATCTAAGGCCAAGATTCCTTAAGCACTTCTCAGAAATAATAGTTTCTAATAGGTTGTTGTCATTTTTCCTTAGTTCTGTGTTCCTATTGTAGCCCATGTCAAGCATCATTTGTAGTCCTTTGTTGTCATCATCCATGGGAAGATCAAGCGTGAGCCTGTTATCTTGGTATAGTAGACTTGATATGTCCTTTTCATCTACCACTTCCCATTTTACGTCCCCCTAGCACTTGAATTTGGAGGGTCTACTTTGAAGGTTTGAGATGAGGTATTATTTGGATATGGTTACCAATGAGATCTAGGAGATTGAGGTAACTCTCCTATTACAAAAGATTTTTTCTTCATTTTGTATCCCTCACACCTATTGTCTTGGACAATGACTTTAATATCAGAGATATCAACAATGGTGGGTTTCTTTGTCTCAAAAGTGGAGGCTAAGGTAGATGGTTCTATATATGGAGTTGTAGGGCCTTCATCATTCTTGGGAACTTGCAAAATTTTATAGTACTTGGCTTCTAGATTCTTGCAATAATAAAATGGCTTAGGATCACCATGGATGGTGACCTCTTGACCTTGATAATGAAACTTGACACATTGATGGAAGGTGAAGGTGATATCTTGCATCCCATGGATCCATGGGCACCCCAAGAGGATATTGTAAGTTAATTCAAGATCAAGGACTTGGAATGTGGTTTCCATAATAGCTATCCCTACTTGAATAGGGAGTTGAATAGTGCCTTAAGACACTCTTTCCTGATCATCATATGCCCTGACTGTTATACTTTTACCTTTTTCAATCACATCCTCAAAGAATCCTAGATTCTTTATTAGCTTGAGGGTACAAATATTTAGACCTACACCTCCATCCACCAAGACCCTTTTGACTTTATTCTTGTGGACCAAGACCTCAAGATGGAGTGTGTGGTTATGAGATGGTTGCATTGGGAAGTCTTGATCAGAAAATGTAGGAGATGTGGTGTGGTGATGTGTCCAACCATAGCTTGGAATTGGTTTGCATCTAGATTCGTTGGGATGGAGGATGTGGCTAATGTATCTTCTAGGATTTTCCTGTGTGCAGGTGATATTTTCAGTAACTCCATGATGGAGATCTAAGTGAGAGTTATTTTTAGCTAGTTGGAGACATTATAACCATTGGGAAGGGATTTTGGATTTGAGATGGATATCCTAGGTGGTTGTGATGGTCTAGAAATGGTAACTCTACCACCACATGTGGTGACTCCACAATTGGCTTTGGCTCCCTTAATAGTGGCAACAGTGACCCATTCATCTAAGGATGCAACATGATCATGAACATAGTTAACATTATTATAATTTTCATTTCCATTGTTGTTCCCCTTATTGTGATTGGGCATCAGATTTGTGTATATCTTTAGGTCTTGATTTCTTCCAGGTTGTTCAATGTTTATGATTTTTTCATCAATAAGGTCTAGGATCAAATTTTTCAGTCTCATGCAACTAGTCATCATGTGCCCCTTGATTTTATGAAAATTGCAAAGGTGATTTTCATTGTACCATGGTGGTTTCACTTGGGGTTCTTGATAATTCTTATAAATGGGGATTTTAATGAGATTTTCTTGTACCATTTTTTTAATGATAGATTCAATTGATTCCCCAAGGGGCGTGTATTTCCACTTGGGGGAATTTTTTTTCATGGGGGTGGTCCCCCTTGATTATTCAGATTATTGACTACTTGATTGCTTGGTTGTTGCAATACGATGTTGGCCTGCTTCTTGTTTTGGTTATTGACTTGCAGTTGTTGATATGTTTGTGTGTTTTTCCTTAGGGCACTAATTATAACTTTGGAATCAATGACACCATCATAAGTTACATTCTTGTTCTTTTTCCATGTGTGAGGTTTTTCATTGTAATTGGTGGATGGACAATTTTCCTCATAAGTAGGTTTCCCCCCTTGTGCAATAAGGGCTCTTTCAATGTTGAGCATCTTGGGGATCAACTAGTCGTATGCGATGATGCATTGAATTTTCAGATGGAAAGATAAGGTCCCTTCAAGATTGGTGATGATAGTGCAGATGTGTTGTTCTTCTGGCATAGCCCATTTACTTTTATTGGCCTTGGATCTCCATCATTGTAAGAAGGATGCAAATGTCTCCCCCTTGGATTGTTTCAAGGAAGATAGTTTTTCTAGACTCACGTCCATGCCTATCTTGAACGAGTAGTTTTGTATGAATGCACCCATAATTTCTTGGAACTTTTTTATTCCAGGGGGGATACAAGAGAACCATTCCATTGCGATTCCAACCAAACTCCAAGGGAACAATTGCATTTGGTAAGAATCATTGTATGTTACTTCCATACAATGCACTTGGAATTGCTTGAAGTGATCTTCAGGATAATGGGATTGTTGGCAACACAAAGGTAGACAAGTGAGAGGGGGGTGAATCAGTTGTCATAGAAATTTAAACTTAATTCAACTTATTCTTAGATTAATGAATGAAAATTAAAGCATAAACAATCTCCACATCAGAAGAACACAAAAAACCAATAATTTTTACGTGGAAACCTTGTTAGGGGAAAAACCACAATGGGGGTTATTCCACAAGATTATACCCTGTTAAAAGTATAAAGAAGAATAAATGAGATGCACATGCATTCAGGAACACTTCCTAGAGCTCACTACTTAAATACAAGAGGGCTCACTGACCAAGGAAGACACATTGTCTTACAAAAATATTTAGATTAGATCCACAGGGTATTGAACTAAGAAAATAGCATCTACTAATGCCTGATTACAGTTTCGATTAAGCACAGAAACTCTTCTTCACACTTCGCTCAATATTCTTCACACTTTGCTCTGAATTTGAATGATTAGAACATTATTCACACATTTTATTTTGGCACAAACACACACATGCAACACTTTACATCACTCAAACAATCACTCTTATATATCCACAACACAGGATTACATCAACCACTTGTTAGCCAAAATAAAATATGAAAATATGAAACATGTACACACTGTTGGCCCAAATTAACAAATAAATTTTTAATGTGAATCAAAAACCATTGGCCGCAACTTAATGAATACCCAAAAAAATATCCTCGAGTGTTCAAAACTTTCAAAAATTATTCCTCAAAGAATCACAACATGCTACAATCACCATGTCAACCAAGAACATAAAAAACATGAACACGCAAGAGAAAATCATTGATCATGAGCACACCAATCAATGTAGACATGAAAAAAAGATAGAGCATGATCTAGAAACATCCACAAGCAACATGAATCATCAGATAATCATTTGCAACAATTGAACTTACTAGAATCACATCAACCCCAATCAGGAACATCGACTGAAGCCACAAAAAAATTGTCAGAACACAACTATTCATAACATGATCAAATATTTACACGAAACTTTGAAACTTATGTGGATAAACTAGATATACTCAACATAAAATAAAACCCTTTATTCCACAACATCTGATCTTTTTCATACTAAGCTAAGCATCATCATGAACTTCACTGCACCTCTTGACAACCTGGAACTTCTCCTATAACAATTTTCTCAATATCCTCAACATATACAACCTTCAATACATCAATGCTAATAGGGTTGACATCAACAACAACCACATATCAGCAACACAACCACAACATCCAACAACCTTCCCCTTTGGCATTGATGGAAACACATGATGTGAAAAACACCATCAACATAACTCTCACTTAGTAGTTACTCCCCCTTAGATTCTAACTGTTTTCTCTCCACTACTTTTCCACATGACTCTTCTCCCATACTATTTTTCGCATGACTCTTCTCCCCCTTTTACATCAATGACAAATATAAGCATTATCTTCCTCCATAAAATCTCTAAACCACATATCTACACATCTGACTACTCCCCCTAAGTAGCAGCCACTAAAACATTGATCTGGAACAAGATATGACTATGAAGCACATGGATGGATGCATGCTAATGCATATTTAGTTCTTATTAGAAGGGGTAATCACCCCTAGCATCCCTCTGAGTTGTTCAAAAGTATCCTTAGGAAATTGCTTGGTAAAGATGTTTGCAATCTTCTCCTTAGTAGGCACATACTCCAGTAGGAGATGGTAAAGAAGAATAAATGAGAATGCACATGCATTTAGGAACACTTCCTAGAGCTCACTACTTAAATACAAATACAAGAGGGCTCACTGACCAAGGAAGACACACTGTCTTACAAAAATATTTAGATTAGATCCACAGGGTATTGAACTAAGAAAATAGCATCTACTAATGCCTGATTATAGTTTCGATTAAGCATAGAAACTCTTCTTCACACTTCGCTCAATATTCTTCACACTTTGCTCTGAATTTGAATGATTAGAACATTATTCACACATTTTATTTTGGCACAAACACACACATGCAACACTTTACATCACTCAAACAATCACTCTTATACATCCACAACACATGATTACATCAACCACTTGTTAGCCAAAATAAAATATGAAAATATGAAACATGTACACACTGTTGGCCCAAATTAACAAATAAATTTTTAATGTGAATCAAAAACCATTGGCCACAACTTAATGAATACCCAAAAAAATATCCTCGAGTGTTCAAAACTTTCAAAAATTATTCCTCAAAGAATCACAACATGCTATAATCACCATGTCAACCAAGAACATAAAAAACATGAACACGCAAGAGAAAATCATTGATCATGAGCACACCAATCAATGTAGACATGAAAAAAAGATAGAGCATGATCAAGAAACATCCACAAGCAACATGAATCATCAGATAATCATTTGCAGCAATTGAACTTACTAGAATCACATCAACCCCAATCAGGAACATCGACTGAAGCCACAAAAAAATTGTCAGAACACAACTATTCATAACATGATCAAATATTTACATGAAACTTTGAAATTTACGTGGATAAACTAGATATACTCAACATAAAACCCTTTATTCCACAACATCTGATCTTTTTCATACTAAGCTAAGCATCATCATGAACTTCACTGCACCTCTTGACAACCTGGAACTTCTCCTATAACAATTTTCTCAATATCCTCAACATATACAACCTTCAATACATCAATGCTAATAGTGTTGACATCAACAACAACCACATATCAGCAACACAACCACAACATCCAACAACCTTCCCCTTTGGCATTGATGGAAACACATGATGTGAAAAACACCATCAACATAACTCTCACTTAGCAGTTACTCCCCCTTAGATTCTAACTCTTTTCTCTCCACTACTTTTCCACATGACTCTTCTCCCATACTATTTTTCACATGACTCTTCTCCCCCTTTGACATCAATGACAAATATAAGCATTATCTTCCTCCATAAAAGCTCTAAACCACATATCTACACATCTGACTACTCCCCCTAAGTAGCAGCCACTAAAACATTGATCTGGAACAAGATATGACTATGAAGCACATGGATGGATGCATGCTAATGCATATTTAGTTCTGATTAGAAGGGGTAATCACCCCTAGCATCCCTCTGAGTTGTTCAAAAGTATCCTTAGGAAATGGCTTGGTAAAGATGTTTGCAATCTTCTCCTTAGTAGGCACATACTCCAGTAGGAGATGGTAAAGAAGAATAAATGAGAATGCACATGCATTCAGGAACACTTCCTAGAGCTCACTACTTAAATACAAGAGGGCTCACTGACCAAGGAAGACACACTATCTTACAAAAATATTTAGATTAGATCCACAAGGTATTGAACTAAGAAAATAGCATCTACTAATGCCTGATTACAGTTTCGATTAAGCACAGAAACTCTTCTTCACACTTTGCTCAATATTCTTCACACTTTGCTCTGAATTTGAATGATTAGAACATTATTCACACATTTTATTTTGGCACAAACACACACATGCAACACTTTACATCACTCAAACAATCACTCTTATATATCCACAACACAGGATTACATCAACCACTTGTTAGCCAAAATAAAATATGAAAATATGAAACATGTACACACTGTTGGCCCAAATTAACAAATAAATTTTTAATGTGAATCAAAAACCATTGGCCACAACTTAATGAATACCCAAAAAAATATCCTCGAGTGTTCAAAACTTTCAAAAATTATTCCTCAAAGAATCACAACATGCTACAATCACCATGTCAACCAAGAACATAAAAAACATGAACACGCAAGAGAAAATCATTGATCATGAGCACACCAATCAATGTAGACATGAAAAAAAGATAGAGCATGATCTAGAAACATCCACAAGCAACATGAATCATCAGATAATCATTTGCAACAATTGAACTTACTAGAATCACATCAACCCCAATCAGGAACATCGACTGAAGCCACAAAAAAATTGTCAGAACACAACTATTCATAACATGATCAAATATTTACACGAAACTTTGAAACTTATGTGGATAAACTAGATATACTCAACATAAAACCCTTTATTCCACAACATCTGATCTTTTTCATACTAAGCTAAGCATCATCATGAACTTCACTGCACCTCTTGACAACCTGGAACTTCTCCTATAACAATTTTCTCAATATCCTCAACATATACAACCTTCAATACATCAATGCTAATAGTGTTGACATCAACAACAACCACATATCAGCAACACAACCACAACATCCAACAACCTTCCCCTTTGGCATTGATGGAAACACATGATGTGAAAAACACCATCAACATAACTCTCACTTAGCAGTTACTCCCCCTTAGATTCTAACTCTTTTCTCTCCACTACTTTTCCACATGACTCTTCTCCCATACTATTTTTCACATGACTCTTCTCCCCCTTTGACATCAATGACAAATATAAGCATTATCTTCCTCCATAAAAGCTCTAAACCACATATCTACACATCTGACTACTCCCCCTAAGTAGCAGCCACTAAAACATTGATCTGGAACAAGATATGACTATGAAGCACATGGATGGATGCATGCTAATGCATATTTAGTTCTGATTAGAAGGGGTAATCACCCCTAGCATCCCTCTGAGTTGTTCAAAAGTATCCTTAGGAAATGGCTTGGTAAAGATGTTTGCAATCTTCTCCTTAGTAGGCACATACTCCAGTGTGACTTCTTTTTCACTTACTTTCTCTCTCAAGAAGTGAAATTTTATTGATATATGCTTGGTATTTGAATGCAGCATTGGATTCTTCGAAATGTTAATTGCACTTGAATTGTCACAGTAGATGATAATAGGCTCATCATACACTAATTTGATATCCTTCAACATCTATTTCATCCAAAACACTTGAGTACAATTATTGGTAGTAGCAATATATTCTACCTCAGCAGTAGATAAGGAAATTGAATTCTACTTTTTACTTAACCAAGATACTATCTTCTTTCCCAAAAAGAATGCACCACCACTAGTACTTTTCTTGTCATCCACATCTCCTGCCCAATCAACATTTGTAAAGGCACTCAAGATAAGATCATCATCTTTAGGGTACCAAAGGTCACAATCAACTATTCCCTTCAAATATCTAAAAATTATTTTCATAGTTGTCACATGAGATTCTTTAGGATCTACTTAATCTAGCAACCATGCATACAATATTCATGATATTTTTTCTAGTTTGAGTCAAGTAGAGAAAACCTCCAATCATAGATCTGTATATTGTCTTATTTTCCTTAGGAGAATCATCATTTTGTGTTAAATTTCATTTGGTCACCATGGGTATAGCAACTGGCTTTGAATCTTCCATACCAAATTTCTTCAGCAATTCTTTCACATACTTGGAATGAGATATAAAAATCCCATTATCTAGCTGAGTAATTTGCAATCCCAAAAATAATTTCATCTATCCAATCATAGACATTTCAAATTCACTTTTCATTTCATCAAAAAACTTCATGCACAAATCATCATCACCTCCAAAAATGATATCATAAAAAAATACTTCAATAATCCACTCTTTATCATGATCGATCTTGAAATACAAATCATTGTCAGCAATACCTTTATTGAATCCAAACTTCAACAGATATTTGTCTAGTCTAGCATACCAGGTTCTAGGGGCTTGCTTGATTCCATACAATGCATTCTTCAATGGAAAAACCATAACTTCCTGATCAGATAGTTGAAATCCATTTGGTTGCTTAACATATACTTCTTCTTCTAGCTCACCATTTAGAAATGTTGACTTCACATCCATTTGATAAACCTTGTAGTTTTTGTAAGTAGCATAAGCAAGAAATAATCTTACAGCTTCAATTGTAGAAACAAGGGCAAAGGTTTCTTCAAAATCAATACCTTCCATCTGTGAATAACCTTTACATACCAGTCTTGCTTTGTTTCTAACCACTTCACCTTTTTCGTTCAGTTTATTCTGAAAGACCCATTTAGTTCCAATCACATTTTTATCCTTAGGTCTGGGAACAAAAATCCATGCATCATACTTTTCAATCTACATCAGTTCTTCCTTCATTGCTTCCATCCAATGTTCATCTTTACATGCTTCATTGACATTGTTAGGCTTAGTTTTGGAAATCAGACAATACTCTTCTATAATTCCTCTTCTAGTCTGCAGAACTTTGTTCTTATTACCAATAATTTGATCTTCTGAATGATTTAGCTTTACATACCATGAAACTTTAGGACTTTCTCAAATTTTAGGTTCTTATGTTATCTCTTTTGCACTTCCACTAGTTTTTCCTTCTTGACTTACTTGATTCACCAAAATGATTTGAACTTGATTCTTTGTTTGAAATTTCTTTCCTTTATTTTTAATATCATGTTGGTCATCTAAATCATATCCACAAGTTTTGGATGATCTAACAATGTCCTCATTAACCCTGACATTAGCACTTTCAACCATTTTCCATAATCTCCTATTACAGCACTAGTAGGCTTTACTTTTAGTAGAGTAACCCAAAAAGATTCCTTCATCACTCCTAGAATTGAACTTTCCTATATCTTCATCTCTTTTGATATAACATTTACTTCCAAAGATCTTGAAATATCTAATTGTAGGTTTATGACCAAACCATAGTTGAAAAGGAGTTTTACCAGTATCACCTTTGACATTTACTTGGTTGAGAGTATGCATAGCAGTACTTACAACTTCTCTCCAGTAGATATGAGGCACATTTCCT
This sequence comes from Sequoia sempervirens, assembly GCA_007258455.2. Classification (NCBI taxonomy): domain Eukaryota; kingdom Viridiplantae; phylum Streptophyta; class Pinopsida; order Cupressales; family Cupressaceae; genus Sequoia; species Sequoia sempervirens. The sequence goes on along the minus strand of VDFB02277926.1, from coordinate 15,665 downwards.
TCAAGCATCATAGTTCTAGTAGTATCTAGAATTGTTTGGTTCTTTCTTTCCACAACTCCATTCTATTGAGGGGTTCAAGGAGAAAATAATTGTCTCTTGATTCCATGTTATTGACAAAAATAATTAAATTCCTGGGAAGTGAACTCACCACCTCTATTTGAGTTTAGGCATTTAATCTTCAAACCTGTCTCATTCTCATCCATAGCCTTGAAACTCTTGAATTTCTCTAATGCTTCACATTTTTCTCTTAAGAAAGCAACCCATATCATCCTAGAGTAATCATCAATAAGCAACATAAAATACCTTTCTTCTTTAGACTTATGACTCTAGAGGGACCACACAAGTCAATATCCACCAGCTCCAATATTCCATTTGAATGAGGTTGTTTGGTCCTAAAAGAAAATCTAGTCTGCTTTCCCATCTGACATTCCTTGCATATAGTGTTAGTAGGCTTCATTAACTTAGGAAGATCTCTCATGGCCTGAGTAGAGCTTATCTTGATAATATTGTCAAAATTTACATGACATAATATCCTATGCCATAACTTGCTTTCATCAACTTGAGCAATTAAACAACTTTCACTAGCAACACTCAGTTGAAATATATTACCTCTTTTTTTTGTACCTAAAGCAATCACATTTCTAGAGTTTCCCAGTATTCTATACTTTCCATCTTTGAATTGAAGATTATATTCCTTGTCAACCATTTGTCCAACACTTCACAAATTATGCTTCAAACCATCCACATAAAGGACATCATCAGTATTATGCTTACCACCAAGAGAAATGGATCCTCTCCCACAAATCACACCAACATTGTTATCTCCAAATCTTACAACACCACTGTCGTACTTCTCCAAAGTCACAAATTTTTTTTGTCACCAATCATATGATGAGAGCATCTGTTGTCAATCACCCACTCATCTTTTTCTTCAATTTTGGTTGCAAGATCTTTCTTCACATTCTTATCATTAGCAAATTCAGTAGAAATGAGATCATTCTCCTTACTAGCAATAAATACCCATTCATCATCATTTGTGTTCTCTTTATCAGATTCTTCATCTGTCACACCTTCTTCAGTATAATAAAATTTCTTTTGAAATCTAGGCTTGTTAGGTTTGGACCTAGGAACTCTTTTAGGACATCTTGAAGCAAAATGACCTATCTTACTACAAGAAAAACATTTAATAGGAAACTTTCCTTTTCTCCTATGGCTTATCTCTTAACAATAAGTGCTTCAAGCTCCTCAAGCTTTCTTTCTTCTTCTTCAATCTCTTTCATCTTCTACTCATACTTGAACATGTTTCTAGAACTTTCTCCTGGATCATATCTTTGCTTGTCTCTTCCAGATACAATAGCTTTAAATTCAGATTTTGTCTTAGGAATAGAATCACCAAACTCACTCAACTCAAAGGTAGCAAGTTTACCAATCAACATATCTCTTGTTAAATTTGTTATTGTTTGGATCTCTTCAATAGCAGAAGCTTTAACTTTGTATGCAACAAGCAATGATCTAAGCACTTTAACAACAATCTATGATTCATCCAAAGTTCCACTAGTACATCTGATACTCATCACAAGTTCATTTACTCTCTGCATAAAAGAAGAAATGTTATCATCTTTTCCCATCTTCAAGGTTTCATACTTTCCTTTTATACTTTGTAGCTTAGCAACCTTCACATGTGCATCTCCTTCATATAAAATTTCTAGCTTCTTCCATATCTCATAAGTTGTTTGCAGCTCCATCACATTTTTCATCTCCAAATCCATCAGAGCACTCAACATTGCTTCCTTAACTCTGATATTATATTCAACTTCTTTAATTTCATCAGGAGTAGAAGGACCATTTTGGGGAATAACATACCTATTCTTTGTAATTTTCCAGAATGGTTCACCAATGCATCTCAAATAAGACTCCATTCAAGCCTTCCATAGAGTATAGTTTGTACCATAAAATCTCAGGCTATCGTTCTTGTATGATGCCATCCCAGATCACCTCAAGTTTTTAAACTTATTCCAAGGAACCTGCTCTGATACCAATTGTTGGCAACACAAAGGCAGACAACTGAGAGGGGGGATGAATCAGTTGTCACATAAGTTTAAAATGATTAAACTTAATTCAACTTATTCTTAGATCTGATGAATGAACATTAAAGCATAAACAATCACCACATTAGAAACACAAAACACCAAGATTTTTTATGTGGACACCATGTTAGGGGAAAAACCATGGTGGAGGTTAGTCCACAAGATTATACCTTGTTAAAAGTATAAAGAATAATAAATGAGAATGCACATGCATTCAAGCACACTGCCTAGAGCTCACTACTCAAATACAAGAGGGCTAACTACCCAAGGAAGACACACTGTCTTACAAAAATATTTAGATTAGATTTGTAGGGTATTGAACTAAGAAAATAGCATCTTCTAATACCTGATTACAGTTCTAGTTAAGCACATAAACTCTTCTTCACACTTCACTCAATATTCTTCACACTCTACTCTGCATTTGAATGATTAGAACATTATTCAAACATCTACTTTTGGCACACACACACAGAGCACTTTACATCACTCAAACAATCACTCTTATATACCCATAACATGGGATTACATCAACCACTTGTTGGCCAAAATAAAATATGAAAATATGAAACGTGTACACACTGTCAACCCAAATTAACAAATAATTTTTTAATGTGAATCAAACACCATTGGACACAACTTAATAAAGACCCAAAACAATATCCTCAAGTGCACCAAAATTTCAAAAATTATTCCTCAAAGATCCACAACAAGCTACAATCACCATGTTGGCCAAGAACATGAAAAACATGAACACACAAGAGTAAATCATCGATTGTGAGCATACTGATAAAATTCAAACATGCAACAAAGATAGAGCATGATTTAGAAAATTCCACGAGCAACATGAATTATTAGAGAAGCATCTGCAACAACTAAACTTACTAGAATCACATCAACTCCAATTAGGAACATCGACTGAAGCCATAGAAAAACTGTCAAAACACAACTATTTATAACACGATCAAATCTTTATGCAGATCTCTGAAACTTCCAGTGGATAAACTAGATATACTCAACATCAAACCCTTTAGTCCACAATGTTTGATCTTTGACATACTAAGCTAGGAATCATCATGAACTTCACTACACCTCTTGACAACCTACAACTTCTCCTATAACAACTGTCTTAATATCCTTGACATAGACAACCTTCAATACATCAATGTTAATAGTGTTGACATCAACGACAACCACATATCAACAACACAACCACAACATCCAACAATAGCTGGTGGATGGATTGTTTTTCTCATAAGGCTATGTCCCCCCTTGTGCGATAAGGAATCTTTTGATGTTGAGCATCTTGGGGATCAATTGGTCATATGTGGTGATGCATTGTATTTTCAAATGGAAGGATAAGGTCCCTTTGAGATTGGAGATGATAGTGTAGATTTGTTGTTCTTCTAGAATGGCCCATTTACTTCTATTGGCCTTGGATTTCCATCATTATAAGAAGGATGCAAACTTCTCCCCCTTGGCTTTATTCAAGACAGATAGTTCTTCTAGACTAACATCCATGCCTATGTTGAATGAGTAGTTTTGTATGAATGCGCCCACAATTTGTTGGAACTTTTTTTTTCCATGGGGGAGATGAGAGAACCATTCCATTATGGGTCCAAAAAAACTCTGAGGGAATAGTTGCATTAGGTAATAATTATCGTATGGTACTTCCATACAATGCACCTGGAATTCCTTGATGTGATCTTCAAGATTACCCATCCCTTTATATTTGTCAAATTTAGGGATTTTGAATCCTTGTGGGAATGGTTTCATCACAATGCTTATGTCGAATGGATAAGGGCATAAATTATTTGGTTTTTTTGTTGTTTTCCCTTATTGGAGGTCTGACACTTGTTGTCAAAGTAATTTGATTTGTGTAGACACATCATCTTGGGGATCGGGTGGTGGGATGAATGTGTTTTGAGGTGTTTTGATCATTGGAGTGATGGGTGGATTGCTTTGTGTCTTCGTGGGAGGTGGTTGCAAGTTTTGTTGCACCAAAAATTCTTGTTGGTATGCTTGAAATTTTTGATGTGCTAGAGTGCCTTTTGATAGGCTTGTTGGGTTGCTTGCAGCATAATGTTGTATTGATTCATCATATTTGGATTTAGTGGTGGAGGTGGAGGATTTGGAATTGTGTGAGATGCAGTGATGAAATTTTTTTGAGGTGGTTGTTGAGATGTTGTTTGAGTGATGATTGGGGGTTGTGCTATAGATGGTGTGATTGATATGTTGGGTCCTTGGGAGACCACATTTTGAGGTGTAGAGATTGATGGTGTTGCTTGGATTGATGTCACCTGTTGTTGTAATATCGGTGGCATGTTTGGAGGATTTGGTACACTAACTTGATTTATGATCAGAGGATTGTATTGGTTTGAATGATCAATATGTTAGGTAAAGGGGGTTTCCCTAAACCAAGGATTGATGTGGATGTTGGTGCTAGGGGAGGTAGTAGCAGAGGAATTGGTGGTGGAATTGGTGATAGGTTTCCTTGAGTAAGTGAAGATGAGGCCCTAAAGATTCCCCCTTGTTCAAATAGACCCACTTGTCCTTGTGGTACCATTGGGAGAGAGACTTGCACTTTAAGAGAATATATTGGTGTTGCAAAAAAGGCAGATGGATTATTGGTGTCATGGAAGACAAGTGGGACATATGGATGCTTGGGATCTTGAGGGACAGTATTTGATAGACCCAAGATGGTGTTTGCATCCAAATGTTGGTTGTTCACAAGTGGATGTTTTTGGAGAGCATGGAGTAATTAACTCCCCTTGGCGACTATGGGTTGAGTTGTAGCAAGGGATGATGTGGGTTGTGGGATGGGTTGCACAATGTTTTGAAAGGGTGGTGTGAATGACACGAGTGACATATTCTCAAGAGGTTTCTCCACAATAGTGCTTAAATCATAATCGGGAGGGAGTTTAGCCCCTTCCTTTGCTAATTCTAGCATGTATTGTGAAGGATTAAGTCTCATCATAGCATTGACAATTTTGTGATTTTTTGGATTTTGGACCATTTCTACGATTTCATCTTGAGTCATTCCTAGGACATTTTTGGTGATATCCTCTACATGACAATCTCCGTCTTGAATATCTTGTGGTACTAGAGGAAGATTAGGTGGGGGATTGCTAGATCCAATGGGATTGATTTCAGGAGCGGTTTGACTCAAGTCACTGGAAGTGGATGTATTTGTTGGCTTACATGTTTTTCTTGTGTTGAGATATAGTTTGGACCATAAAATAAGGATCAATTTTCAAGAAAGTGGGAGGTGAACCCCTAACTCCTTAGATTGGTCTAAACTTTAGGTACAAAAAAGAAAATCTAGGATGTTAAGGATCAAAGGGTGATGATGAGATAAATGAAAGATGGATGATGTGAATGATTGAAATCTTAAGAAACCTTGAAGGAGATACTAGACTTTAGGACTTTTAGATCTTTTATTTTGGATTTGATTTTGCTTTGGATTTGGATTTGGATTTGGATAATGAACTCATAAAACCCAAGATGTTGGATGTTATCTTGGAATGAATTTTTCCACAAGATGATAATTTAACTAAGTGTATGAAGAAGGATGCATCCACACACACTTAGTCAAACAAGATGATTTTTATTTGATTTAAAGGATTTTCCAAAAGTCTAGAATGAATGGTTTTTTCCAATATTTCTAAGAGTTGTTTGTGAGATGGGTTTTGATTGATGTTTGAGGATGGATGAAGGTGCTGATTTTGATCCTAAGTGAACCTAGAGATACTTTTTCTTACAAGACCTAGGTATTGAAGAACATGCAATACTTCTAGAGAAGTGGTTAAAATTGAGCATACATATCTAGATTGTTAAAAGGAATGAGTCTATAGAACCTTGTGAATTTCTTGATTATCCTGAGATGTTGTTTTCAGTTGCACTTCTTGATGTATTTCTTGATGGCTTTTTGAGTATGACTTCTAAACTTGGAACTTTTGCACAAAGACTTTTGTTTTGGGATTTTGATCTTTTTGGAAATCATTTGAAGAAAACATGTGTGGGGTTAAATTGTTTCTTATCTTTGTTTAATGATTTCTTTTTACCACAAACACTTTTCTTGCTTAGCTTTTCAAACTAAATGTCTAATGTCTCAATTTATTTTCATCCCACAAGGTCCATTATGTGGAAATCAAGAAAATCAAGGAAATAGTTCCCTAATGTTGACTTTAATGAAAGAAAATTGAGATATAAATCCAAATACTTAGAAGCCTCTAAGGATGGAATCCCTAGGGACAAGCAACAACACTTGGATTTTTTCAAAGGTATTTGCTTCCTCCAAAGGATTTGAAATTTGATGACCTTGTTGAATGTTTGTTTTCCAATGTTTTAGATCCAAGCAAAGTGTTTTGATTCAAAATGATGCAAAACCCAAGGATAGAAGAGACAATATTTGTTGAATCCCCAATTGGATAAACCAGTTGTGCTTATTCTCAAGTTAGCCAAGCTTTGGTTCTCATGAATCTCCCATGATGAACTTCTCATCTCTAATAAGAATCAAAAAATCATGGGACGGCTTCAGAGGTCCGACCTCTTGCACCAACAAATAGAAAGGGATTTTTGCTTCTACATAATTTAGCTTTTAGTCAATGCATCCATTTGGGTGGTCTATACATACGGCAAGATGAGCTCCATTAAGGAGGAATCCCATCCCATAGAGGTTACACTCTACATTGTTTCACGTACCACGTGGGTACTAAGGAAATCACTTGTTAGCATAACCATTCATGATACTTGAAATTTCCTCAAGCATCCATTTTATATACTGGTTGGAAGTGGCTTGGCTTCAACTTATTACTAATTTGGGTCATTCCCTTGGGGTGAGTACTTTTTCCCACCAAGGTAGGCCCTCTAAAGGTGAAAAAAGGTGAGTAAGTACATTCATAGTTCAATCAATCTTTGTTTGAATGAAAAAATAGAGAACACACGCAATGCCTTTTCTCACACTAGCAAGGTTTGTTCAATTTTAAAACCCAAATTTGAAATGTGGAGGCAATCTTTTAGACAACCTAATATCACTAAAATTCTTTTGATTCTCAAGATCGTTGTGAAGCATGAGAGAAGTGCATACTCATTTCAATGGTATTAACTTGTAAAAAGATTACAAAACAAGAAAGACACATGTTCATTTTAGACCTCAAAAGTAGTAAATGGGTTCTTTTTATAGCACCAAATCAAGTGTTTGAAGTTGTTTGTTAAATTCTTAAAACCCAAAACCAAATCTAGTGAGTTTCTAATGTTCTTTTTAACCCTTTGATTATTATTTTTAAAACCAAAACGAATTGTATTTGAGTCCTAAAACTAAAGATAACAAGATCCTAAAGATGGGATTATGAATGCTCCCAAAGTGTTAAAGAACATGTGTTACAATCATGAGAAAGAAAGTGCCATAGAAAGCTCTTCTTGTTTCCTCCTCCTTTGTCACCTCAACCTACAAAGTTGGTCATCCTACAGAAAATAGAGCCACAAAATAGGTTAAAATTCAAAGGTGATCAAAGACAAAAAGCACATGTTAAAACAAATTTGAAAATTGACCTTTTACCCCAACCTAGCATCGCAATCCACAAAGGCATCGTTGTTTGGAGCTCCCAACATCGCTTTGTGGAAATCAGTGTCGCTCTATGGAAAAATAGAGACTACAATTGCATCGCTATTTCACCCAATGTCACCCTTTGGATTTTGACAAATCTAACCCTCAGGAGAATTACTATAGTGTCACCCTTTGGATGCAGAGGTAGAATTGCTATATAGCGATGTTGGGTTGCTAGCATCACTATTTATCTTTTTCAGCATCGTTGTTTCCTGAAAGCACAAAAATTTGAAAAAAACAACAGAATTGGCCAAAAAAATGTGTTAATTTTAAGATTTGTGCCCTCCTTCTAGTGCCAAAATGTGAATGATTTGCCTATACCTTCTCAAACATGAACAAACAAGTAAACATTAGTCAATGAACAAGTCATAAACTAGAATTCCCCATGAAATTCATCCAAACACAAGAACAAGAAAACAAAGTGAAATATCAAATGAAATATAATGAAATCTCATTCAAATTCTCAAACTAGCATCCAATGAGGGAATTGGTACTTCTTTGATGTGAAAAGGAGCCCTTTCCCAATTGATAATGGATGTGTGATTATTGATGAAAATTGATGGATTTTGAATTCTATGCTAAAAATATGGATGCACTTACATAAATCTATAGATAATAACCTTTCATGAAGTTGTGGATCCCAAATCAATAGAGAAGGCCTCTATTTATAAGGAAGAAGGATGGAGGATTGAAGAATAGGAAGAATGTGGGATTAAACTTGAACCAATGACATTGTGTCACTTGTCAACATGCTAATGAAGGAGAGTGATGCACATTTTAAACAATGTGCATGTTAAATGCATGTAGGTGGAATTTGAAATTCAAAAGATGGCTTGTGTAAGAAGAGTTGTAAGAGGAGTTAATGCCAAGCTGGCTCAAGGAGAGGACATGTAAGAGCCTTTAATACCAAGTTGGAGGACAAAAGTCCTTTAGGAGGGAGAATTCAAATAAGTGGAAAATTCCAAGAATATGCCATATTTGAATGAAAATAAGAGGAATTAATAAACCAAATAAATTGATTTACATGTACAACTTGCAAAAGCTAGATGAATGGAGGATTAGTTTTAGGAGTTAATTAGGATTAATTAAATTAGATGAAGTTAGTTGATTGGACATTTGATTTAGATATTTAGATTTATTTAAATCAAATGAGAAGATAGTGGAAGTTTAGTAATTTAATTAAATAAATGTGATTTATTCAATTAAATGAAGAACATTAGGATTCAATTAAATAAAGTTGATTTATTTAATTAAAGGAAGAAAATGATGAAATAACCTGATAAAGTTCATTATTTGATCAAATTAATTAAATAAAGATTTATTCAATTAATTGGTTAGTATGGACATGAATAAGGAAGAATCAGTGTTAATGAATCAGAATTGAGTGCATGATATCAATCAAGATAATTTGAGCATCTACCTTGGCTAATATAACCAAGGGGTTATCATTTGTAAACTAGTTTTTGGATAATCAATTTGATTGCAATCTTGAGAATTTCATATTTATCCCTTTGTGCTTTCCATTTTTCCTCTATATCTTGGGTATCTCCATAACCAACTCTAACACAATCTCCCCCTTTGTCATTTATGAAAACACCTGAAAAACCATCAACAATAAAAGCAACTCTGTATCTCCAACACTCAAGCAACTCTCCCCTTACTTGGACATTTTTTTCACTAGACGTCTCTTTTCTTTCCTATGTTTTTAAAACTTCTCTCTCTCTCTCCTTTTCTCTCCCCCTTTGACATCAATGGAAAAGGGAAACACCTACATACTTATCTTCTCTCTCCCCCACTTTTAGGCACAAGATATGCTCCCCCTAACTGCACCAACCATAGACACCACTACCTAATCCCCCTGAGAGGTAGCCCTCATCAATCCAAGACAAAAAAAAATGCATATTGAGTTGCTCCCCTGGAAAAATGCACCATCTTATACATCTAGTTAAGAAAAGGAGGGGAAATAACCCATAGCTCATGTTTGAGATACTTAAATGTATCTTTTGGAAGAGCCTTTTTGAACATATCTACTATTTGATCCTTTGTAGGCTCATACTCCAACTTTACTTCATTCTCAACAACTTTCTCTCTTAGAAAGTGATACTAGATAGAGATAATCTTAATGTTACAACTCACCAAACCCTTGAATAAACCTTGGAAAGACTAAAATCTTGCATGAGATGTTTTCAATGGATGTGGATCTTGATGCTTGCATCTTTCTTTGAATCTTTGACTTGAATGCTTGGGTTAAATCTTGAAACCTACATCACAATGTTAGCTCCAAAAACATGCATGAACGAACATAACTTTCACATGATGCTTGAGATATTGAATGCTACAAAAATTGATGAAGAAATCTTCTCTTGAACACCTTTGACAATAACCTTGGCTCTTGTAATTGATCTCTTTTAAAATATCTCAATTGTGCTCTTGAAATCAAATACTAATTTGATAAAATAACCTTGTATTTATAGACATTTATCCTTAATTTCCTGAAAATTAAACATTACAAGCTAGCATTTGAAATTTGAATTTGGGATGATAAAAATACCACCAAATCATGTTTTAAAAATGGGTTCCAAGGCCTAGGGAGGACCCATTCACCCATGGGTGAATGGGTCCCAGGTCCCTAAATTCCTAGAACACACATCGCTCAAGGTGTTTAATTATGTGTTGGTATTAATTGTTGTCAAGTTTCCCCTTTAGAAAATGTAATTTATTAGTCTTTTAGATGTAAAATATGGTTTATTAAGGCATAATTAAGTCCAATTTAATTGAGAGGGCCTAAACAAAGTGTGAAAATGTAAAGGGATACATTTTTCAACACTACATTAAGGTATTATTAAGTCAATTTTAATTAAGAGGGCCTAGAAAAAGTGTGAAAATAGAAATGAGAACATTTTTCTACACTAAATTTAGTCGCCACTTTAGTGAGAGGATGACCTTGCATCAAACTCACACTAAAGTAGACAAATATGTGTCAAGAGGGGTCCAAGTGTACAAATGTTGATGGGAGACAAAGATCAAGGAGATGGCCAAGCCTCCAGGATCCAAGATCCCATGTCAAACCAACATAAGCACAAAGGGACACACACAAGATGTATGATATGCATAAGCAAGAAAAGATACACAAACATACAATGTAAAAGACTAAAAGAAAGAAAGAAAGAAAAAAAGGGTGGATCAAGCCTTGACTTTTTTTCTAACTTGATGTGGATCAAGCCTTAGTTGTTTGTCCAAAAAAATTTACAAGTGGAACCCATTGACAACTATGCAAAAAAAAATGCATGCTCACATGGGCTAGTGAAATCCATTGTCCACTAGGTGAGCCCCCAAAAGTGGAAAATGAGAGAATCTTATTAGGCTCCCATAACCATGCCAAAGTTATACCTCTGATAAATTTAATAAGGAACCACATAATATGAACTTATAGCTTCATAAGGCTTAAAAATTTGTGTTATGCTAAGCACTTACGAACAAACAAGGCTCCATTGGCAAGAAAGGTGTGTTATGCTTGGTGGCCATGAAAAAGGTTGTAACTTCGAGCTTCACAAATTTTAGCAAGCTATGTTATGATAAACACTTATGAACAAAATTAAAATAGGATAAAACATGTTCAAATGTTTTTTTCTTAGTTCATGTAAGGTCTCCTCTTAGATAAAATTGTTCCTAATGTCTCCAAGAGAGGAAAAATCTAGGATAAAAGATTTGAAACTTAGGGAATGCAATTTTTAGCACCACCACTAAGAGGAATGTCATATTCCAAGAAATATCACACTCTTGAAGGACATAAAGAAAAATATTACCACAAGGAAGACATGTTGCATGAAATAAGAAGATCAAACTTTAAATAAAATAATTCACACTTCCTAGGACATGTATGCTATCATCATTAAGAAGGGACATGCAAACAATGAATGGGGACAATATTCCCCCACTTAAAATGACAACATACTTTATATGTTGGTATTTTAAATAGAAATAGAGAAACAAGGAATCCTTGGAAATAATGCATCCCAAAAGTACTAGTTATCCTTGCCCTCAATCATTGAGACAAAGAAAACCAATGAAAACTATCATATTTCTACCAAGACAGATATGGTTTCACCTAATATTATACCACTGTGAATGGCAGTGAGAAAGACACATAAAGCTACTACTACCACGTAGTGATGAGTAACATGATAGGATAAAAATCATTATAAATTAGAGGAAATAGGTGCATAAACACAAGGAAGAGCACCAAAATCCTTAATATGTTGAATTCTATAACTCAAAGCCTTACATTCATTAGAAGAATGGCCATGAACTCTATGATATGCACAAAATGAACTTTTTTTGTAAAATTTCTTTCATGTTCTTGGAAGGAGAGATAGCAAGTGATCTTGGAGGAGTCTCGACAATATAGTCTCTTTATCAATAGTAGGGGACATTTCTTTCTCAACACACGATGCCATACACACAGTAGATGATAAGGCTTTAGACAAAGATGAGATAAAAGTTGTAAATCTTGTGACCTTCCCCTTAAAAGCATATGGTAAGAGACTTTGAATTGATCTCTCACCATTTCGTTCCACCAGTGTTCCAGATTAAACCAGTTTAGAAAGGAGCTGGGATCCACAATACCACATAACATCCTCCAACCCAACAAAGAGAATCGATGTGCTCTGGCTAGTTGCCTTGGGTTCTGAGGCACCAGCTGTAACCTCAGGTGGAAGTTTCTGTAAAGTATCTCCTCCCGAGGATGGAGCTGAAAATCCTCCACCACCATGGGGAAGATGAACTGTTGATGTATAACTTGGGGTTGACCAACTGAAACACAAAAGGCTACCTTAATATCGATTGTGAGATTGTGTACTCTCCCATAAAGGAGGGTGTGAAATCTAATGAACCCCAATCATCCTTAAAACATGTGTTTGAAGATGAATTGTTTGTAATTGACTCTTTATACTTTGAGGGTGAGATTTTGGACTCTTCTTTGAAATGAGGTGTAAAATATAATGACCCTCAATCATCACATTATATTTTTGTTGTAGGTGAAATAAAATTAGGATTACCATCAACTTGTAGAGGTTTTACTTTGGAAGTTGAAATCAAAATATTAGGGGAGTTGGGAGTGTTATGATCATGTTGAACTTATGATTTAACTTTTTTCATCTACTTCAACTGTGCATATCTTGTTGTTGTATTAAAATTTCATTTCACAGTGAAGAGTAGATGGGACTCCTTTCATGGCATGAGTCCATGGTATCCCTAGGAGAAGGTTGTATGAAGGGGTCCTTGCATTATATGGATAGGGATAGGAAAAACTATAGGTCCGAACTCAATGGGTAATGTGATCATTCCTACTAGTTTCCTATTAACATTGTCAAAGCCACAAATATTAACATCATTGATTTGAATAAGCTTCTTGTCCACACCAATTTTATCTAGGAGATCAATGCTACAAACATTAAGACTCGATCCATTTTCTATGAGGGTGTACCTAATTATAGTTTCATTAATGATCACCTTTATTATTAAGGATTCATGTTTATTTTGGATCTCAAGTGAGGGTAATTCATGTTGAGGGAATGCGATATCTAACTTTTTCCCTTGCATATAATCAAATAAGGTTGCTACATCATTCAATTTAATAGAAGATTGGATATCATTCTTCTGCAATATTTCTTTGATCATCCTATTGTGTGTAGGTGATGTTAGAATCAAATTGCAAAGGGATATGTTTATTAAAGTAAGATAGTTTCTCAATAAGATCATAATCCTTTTCACTATGCTACAATATATTAGGTGTAGGTGGGAGATATAGTTGAGGTAATAGTAATGAAGTAGGAATTTTTTGTGGTTGCCTTGTGTTATATGTGTGAGTAACGATATTATAACTTAGTTATTGTGGAACATTATTACTAGTAAGTTTCCATAAAAATTTGAAGATATCTCATGGAGTTAATGGTTTATTTTTAGGTGGTCCTATGATGGGATGTGACTTAGGAGGCTCACTAATTAAAGGAGATCCAATTTGTGTGTCCATAACCTCAACTAAGTTACCTAGATGACCTTCTAGTGAGGGGAGATCTAATGTGAACTTAACATCTTCATCTAAGGAAGCAATATTACTAGTGTTTAAAAGGCATGTGTCAATGTTGTCATTTTATTGCACTATGTTATCTTCCCTAGTAGGAGAGTTTTAGGAGAGCAACAAACTATATTTTTGTGACATTCAATGGTTGGATCATCTAAAATAACTTCATCACAAGTAGGGGAGTTATCAATGATTGGATTGTATTGCTTATCAATGATTACATCCTCTATTCAATAATATTTTCCCAAGTAGGGGAAGAGAAACAAATGGGATTCTCATGACTCTCATTGATTAGATCTTCTAACACCAAAATATTTTCTTCACAAATAGGAGAGATATTGGGAGAAGAACAAATATGATTATCATGATTGTCCAAGATTGTATTCTCTTTCACTAAGTTATTTTTACACACAAGAGAGGGATCAATGAAGAACAAGAAAAGAGGAGAAATGGCTTCATGTTCATATGCTTGTAACAACAATTTCTTAGAGTATTCAATAAAATCTAAAAAATATAACATGAAGTATGATAACAAGAGACTTTTGTAATGAAAACATGATGTGTTAATTGCTCCAAAATGAAACAATTTTTTCAATTTTAAATGCCTAAATTAAATGGATGATTAGACCTTAATGCATAAATCATAAATTCTTAAAAATTTCCAAACTAAAATAGTGGGTTACCAGTAGATTTGAAAAGTGTAAAAAACCACAAAAAAGCTTAGAAAAGTTGGTTTTTATGGGCCTTGAAGGACTCATTCACCCATGGGTGAATGGGTCTCTGTGTTGGGTTTTTTAAAATGAAAAATGTAATTTTTGAGTTGTCATGTGTGCTCTTTGTTCTAGGTTGCAAATTGGTACTTACAGTTTCATAATTCTAGAAAATCATAGTTAAATGCAAGTGTAAAATGATGCTAAATGACAACCAAAATGACCTATTTTTAATGCAATTTTGATCCAATTTTTTGATGTAAGTGACTAAAAGTATGCTATAATGTAAATACTATGCAAAATCAATCTAACATTATGTAATTTTTATTGAATTTTCATATTTAAAATGAATGCAAAATGCAAGTTTACACCTAAAATGCAATGCAAATTTATGCCAAATTTAGAAACCCTAAATGCAATGAATTAATTTAAATCCTAGATCTAGGGTTTGAATGCACTTCAAATCAAAAATTGGAATGTTCAAAATGTCAGGTTCACCATAATGAAACATAGGGTTTTATACTAAATTTGGAATATTTCACCAAACTTACTATAAATAGAAAGGGAAAAATGGGGTGTAATGAACCTACCTATTTTCTATTTCATTCAAGAAATGAGATCCTCCAAGATAGAATCAACTTTTGGCCCTTAGCTGAGTTGATTTGATTGAAGATTTAACAATTTCCTTTATGTGTATGGATGAGATAAATATGACTGAAATGCACTCTTGGGAGACAAATGAAAAATACCTAATGATCCCAATTGTAATATTTGGCTATGGAGATAGTCCCTATGTCAAATCTACATAATTTGTACTTGGTTGGCGTTAGCAGTCTTTTCATTGACACTATCTATGGTACCATCATTGGTCAAGTGGTCCTATCTTCCCTATCGGTGATACCTTGGTCATTCCTCCATTGGCAGTCTAGTCATTGCACTTTATACACCAACATCTTCTCATCTATTGATTAATCGGTGTACGTCATCAAGCAAATTGGCATACAAAATATTTTATCTTCCAATTTCTGATTAGTCACTAGCGATATCTTTATTAAGTCACATTTTATTTGATAATATATTTTACTAGCATCATTGGCAAATCCAGTCTTAACTGGTTGTTCGACATTCATTTTGCTCCATCGGCATATTTCCTCATCACCATCGCTGATCACTCATTATAA
>VDFB02277925.1:0-24970 GCA_007258455.2 Sequoia sempervirens | reverse complement strand
GGTTTTATACTAAATTTGGAATATTTCACCAAACTTACTATAAATAGAAAGGGAAAAATGGGGTGTAATGAACCTACCTATTTTCTATTTCATTCAAGAAATGAGATCCTCCAAGATAGAATCAACTTTTGGCTCTTAGCTGAGTCGATTTTATCGAAGATTTAACAATTTCCTTTATGTGTATGGATGAGATAAATATGACTGAAATGCACTCTTGGGAGACAAATGAAAAATACCTAATGATCCCAATTGTAATATTTGGCTATGGAGATAGTCCCTATGTAAAATCTACATAATTTGTACTTGGATGGCGTTAGCAGTCTTTTCATTGACACTATCTATGGTACCATCATTGGTCAGGTGGTCCTATCTTCCCTATCGGTGATACCTTGGTCATTCCTCCATTGGCAGTCTAGTCACTGCACTTTATACACCAACATCTTCTCATCTATCAATCAATCGGTGTACGTCATCAAGAAAATTGGCATACAAAATATTTTATCTGCCAATTTCTGATTAGTCACTAGCGATATCTTTATTAAGTCACATTTTATTTGATAATATTTTTTACTAGCATCATTGGCGGATCCAATCTTAACTGGTTGTTTGACATTCATTTTTCTCCATCGGCATATTTCCTCATCACCATCGCTGATCACTCATTATAAATTTCCTACATTTTATTCCTCAGTCAGAATTTATTGGTGGCAAGGGTTATTCGCTAGTATACATCGTCAGGTAAAGGCTCTCTCTAAAGGGCACAAATCCTTCTCAATCTACAACCTACCCTTATCATCAGCGTCCTCTCTACATTTTTTGACACCCACTTTCATTGCTATTTTTTGCAACGTGTACCTCATCACATCTAGCATACTATTTGCATTAGCTAGGGTCAAATTGGAATTCATTACTTCATCGACATCCAATCAGGGTTATGTTTGGTAGTGTACTATCTACACCAGAAGGATTTTCCAAATAGGTCCTTCACTGGTCTATTGGTAAATAATTTGAAATCGGTCTTTTATATGGATTAAAAAAAATTATTAGAAACTTTGTTTGAAATAAAATCCAACCAATTTTTTAAAAAAATTGACCTCTACTGTATAACCCCTGTGAGGTGGGGTGGCCCCCAGGTGGTGCGGCCACCGAGGCTCCACCTTCGCTCCACCCACCCACCACCAATGGTGGCAAGGTGAGTAATATTTTTATAAATTTTTAATAGGGGTGGGCATATGGCATGACTGGGAGCACAATTTTTGACCCTAGTTAGTGTTTTTTTTGTACTTAGTGTAAAGAGCCTTTTTTAGGTTTTTTTTTTCATTTTTGCATAACTTTTGCTCCAGATGGCAAAATTTTGCAAATGAAATATTGACAAAAATTTGGTGATCTAAATTTTCTAGTGGTGAAGTCATTTTTCAAAAAATTGTTATGTGGTTGCATTTATTGCTCGTTGAAGTCAGATGCCCATTTTGCACTCCCGAGCTCATAACTTTTGTATCGTTCCTTTATTTTTCATGATTCTTGTGGCATTAGAAAGGTCTCTTCGAGCTCTTTAGGGTTACCCATGCAATTTTGCATTATGGTTGTTGTATTTCTCCTCTTTGTAATGTTGTAATTGCACTAAAATAAAGTGACACAATCCTTTATTTTAGTGTACTCTATCATACTTTATGCTTCTTTGGATTCATCTATGTATCTAGTGTTAGTTCCTATATACACAACAAATCCAACTACTGGTTACCCATGCATTTTGTTGAGATGGAATAAACACCATATAAACACTCATATTTTGCAGCACTCTACCTATCTTCAGCAATTTAGTTCTACATCCAAAGACTTGGAACCTATCTCCAGTTGAGATAGGGTTATACCAATCTATCAAGAGAGTGTCCAGTTGACACTTGTACAGTTTTCTCCTTGGTTCTGACCTTATTCCTATTGCAGTGTGGATTCATCTATATTTCTTCATCGATAATTCTATACTTACTCATGAGTTGACAATTTCAACTCAGTCATCAGTTATGTGGCATCTTCTACAATTGTACCTGATTCTTGTCACAGTTGGCATTCTTTTGGAATAGCATTTGGAGGACACATCATCATCCTTGGTCCACTCTACATTATTCTTCACATTGTTCTAAATTTTCTCCTTCTTCAGTTAAGATTGGGGACTCTTGACATTGTGACATTTGAGCAAGGACTCTCCATTAAGGGGGGGTTGCATGGACTTTTTGCATTATCTCTTATGGGGGGACATTTTTCCTCACACGAGGTTTTTTCCTTCTTTGAGCATGTTTCTTATTTTGTTTCTCTCTTTTTGGGAGGACTTTTTTCCCATTGAGTTTTCTCCTTTTCTTCATTTACAAGAGATTTCATTTGCATATGTATATGGGTACCTAACATGGCATAGTAGTCGGGACCCATCCTTGCATCTTTGTGTCATTTGCATAATAATCTTCTCCCTGAGTTGCACTTAAGGGGGGGTTTGATGTGAATACATGTCTTGTACCTAGTTATTTCATTTACTAGGGACTTAGTGGACATATTCACATGTTAAGTTTACTTAGATCCTAAGATTCTTTCCAGAAGGTGTTAGTTATAATTAGTTGTTATCTTATCCTTTGGCAACACATGTGACCTAGGTAGTTGTGTCAAGTTGTCTCATGTCATATGATTAAGACACTTGCCATAATCCTATGACATCTTGTGTATCACCTTGGCTATATAACCAAGGGGTCTCTACTACATTGTACACACATCATATTTGCATTCATTGATAGGAATACAATGTATTCTTGTCATATTGATCTTCTAAATATTTTTTTCTTTCCATAGGCTTTTAGATCTTGAGTGGTTATCTACATAGCCAAATATTACACCAATTATGCAATGTAACACGTGAATATTTAATTTAAAACATAAAACTAAAAGAATCCACAATTTCCATTGAGATTTGTGAAGTCTAAATTATTATAAACATGCCATCAAAAATGTTGCAAAGTATCCTAACAAAAATAGTAACAAAAATGACTAAACAAGGATTTTGGGAGAATGATTAAAAATACCAAATTCACTCATTAATGACATGTAAAGGTTGAATCTAGTATATGAAACATAGGAATAATAGAAACAGTGAGCCTCTTGCAAATCTAAGGAGGGGAAAATGTTGTTCACCTGTTACAAAATATTGTTTCTAAAAGCTACCTTGGGACTCATTCACCTATAGGCTAATGAGTCATTTTTATAGGAATTAAAATATAATTTCATGATCCTTGACCCTTGGGTCTAGACTTTCAATTCCCCAGGTCCCACTGTCAAAAAGACGAAAATGAATTTGGGATCCGAGTTCTTGTGAGATGACAACAAATGCAACTTCTTGCAACTTTGCAACTTTTCTCTTCAAAAGATCTTTAGTACTTCTTTAACCTAAGATCTACAACACAAACATAAGAGGGAATTTTTTTTTGGTGAATGGGGGTTTTCCTTGGTCAAACCCCATTTTGGTAATTAAACCTTGAAATGAAATTAAATAGCATGAAAGGAATGATGAATGAACAACTCAATGTTGCAACTCACCAAACCCTTGAATAAACCTTGGAAATACTTAAATATTGCATGAGATGGCTTCAATGGATGTGGATATTGATGCTTGAATCTTTCTTTGAATCTCTTACTTAGATGCTTATTTTAGATCTTGAAACCTACATCACAATTTTATCTCCAAAAACATGCATGAACGGACATAAATTTGACATGATGCTTGAGATCTTGAATACTGCAACAAATGATGAAGAAATATACTCTTGAACACCTTTGACAATAATATTGGCTCTTGTAATTGATCTCTTGAAAATATCTCAGTTGTGCTATTGAAATCTAATGTTAATTTCATAAAATAACCTTGTATTTATAGACATTTATCCTTGATTTCCCCAAAATTAAACATTACAAGCCGACATTTGAAATTTGAATTTTGGATGATAAAAATACCACCAAAACATGTTTTAAAAATGGTTTCCAAGGCCTAGAGAGGACTCATTCACCCATGGGAAAATGGATCCCATGTTCCTATTCGTAGAACACCGATTGCTCAAGGTGTTTAATTATGTGTTGGTATTAGTTGTTGTTAGGTTTCCCCTTCAGAAAATGTAACTTATTAGGCTTTTAGATGTAAAATAGGGCTTATTAAGGCATAATTAAGTCCAATTTAATTAAGAGGGCCCAAACAAAGTGTGAAAATGTAAATACAGTTTTCAACACTACATTAAGGTATTATTAAGTCTATTTTATTTAAGAGGGCCTAGACAAAGTGTGAAAATTTAAAGGAGTACATTTTTTTGCACTACACCTGATATCTTTCAATGTTTTATTCATCAAAAAATCATGTGTGTAGCAAGAAGTTGTAGCAATTTTTTTTGGCTCTGCAATAGATAATGACACTAAATCCTACTTCTTACTTAACCAAGAAGCTAGTTTTTTTCCAAGGAAGAAAGCATCTCCACTTGTACAAGTCTTTTTTCATCCACACAACTTGCCCAATCTACATTTATATAAGTACTCAAGGAGAATTCAATATCCTTAGAATACCATAGACCATAGTCTAGAGTGCTCTTCAAGTATTTGAATATCCTTTTGACTACTACCACATGTTCTCTACAATCTTCTTGAAATATTTACACAAGCCATACTACATGCATAATATCAAGTCTAGTTGTAGTAAGATATAGTAATTCACCAATCATGGATCTATACTTGGTCTGATCTATCTTAGGAGATTCATCATTTTTGTTTAATCTACAACTAGTAACCATAGGAGTACAAACTGGTTTAGATTCCTCCATTCCAAACTTTTTTAAGATTTCCTTAACATATTTTGATTGTGAAATTAATATTCCTTTTCTGATTGATTGATTTGTAGTCCAAGGAAGAAAGCCATCTCCCCAAACATTGACATTTCAAACTCATTTTCCATCTCCTCTGCAAACCTTTTACACATTCTCTCATTTCCTCCAAATATTATGTCATCAACATACACAACCACATTTAGGATTTTATCTCTCTCAACTTTGAAGTAAAGGTTTTTATTTGTAGTACTCTTTTTGAATCCCTACTACAATAAGTACATGTCCAATCTTTCATACCAAGCTCTAGGAGTCTTTTTGAGCCAATAAAATGCCTTCTTCAACCTACAAACCATATTAGAATCTTTTGATAGCTAAAACCCTGTTGTTCAATGTATACCTCTTTCTCTCTAACTCAAGCAATTCATTCAAAATGTAAACTTTACATCCATTTGATATGTAATTCTACACATGTCAGAAAACTAAACATCCTATCAGGCTCCATTCTTTTCTGAATAATTTCAGAGCAAATTATCTTCAAAAGATATATTCCTTCCACCTCGGTGAGTAGTCTTTACAATAATGTTTGGCCCTCTATTTCTTTACTAACTTCCATTCTCATTTATCTTATTCTTGAAAACCCATTTAGTTCCTATCACATTCTTGTTTGCTTGTCTTGGGACTAGTTCCCACATCTAGTTCTTCTCAATCTACCTCAGCTCTTCTTCCATATGTTTAATCCAGTATTCATCCTTTCATGCTTGAGTAACTATTTTAGATTCTACTTCAAGTAAACAAAAGTTTATCGTTCCTCTCCATGGTAGCTTTTCTTTCCTTTGTACACCTTTTTGTGACTCCAACTATTGATCCTTGAAATGATTCTTCTACACATACTTGTAGTCTTTAGGATTCTTTTTGGCATTCTTCCTCTTCCATTAGAATCACTTTTTATTTTTCTTCTTCTTTTTCTTCTTCTCTATAAGAGGTTCATCAAATTCATATCCTTCTATAAGCACTATTCTTTGATGTGATTCTTCATCAACTTTGAATCTTGCACTTTCAACTATCTTATTTAACCTTTTGTTGTAGCATCTATATGCCTTTCTCTTTGTATAATATCCAAGGAAAATTTCTTCATTCTGACCTTGCATCAAACTTTCCTAAGTTTTCTTCATCCCTCTTGATATAACATTTACTGCCAAATACTCTAAAATATTTCATAGTAGAATTTTTTCCATACCATAGCTCATAGGGGTTCTTTAAATTTTTAACTCTTGTTTGTCCTCTATTGAGTATGTAAACTATGGTATGAATAACTTCTCTCCAATAGTCATCTAATAGATTTTCTTCCTTCAACATGGTTTTTGATACCTCCTTAACTATCCTATTCTTCCTCTCCACAACTCCATTCTGCTACAGAGACCTGGGAGCTAATAAATATCTTTTTGTAGTGTAGAAAAATGTACACTTTTAAATTTTCACACTATGTTTGGGTACCTTAATTAATTGGAATTAATTAAGCTCCTAATTGACCAAATTATGTATTCTAAAGCCTTATTATTCCCTTTATTTTCTGAAAGGGAAACCTTTATTAAATAATTTCCAACATTAATTTAAACATCTTGGAAATTGTGTCCTAGATTTAGGTCCTAGGAACCATTCACCCAAGGGAAAATGGGTCCTCGTTAAATGCTAGGGCCCAATTTAAAATGTCTTTGGTGGCATTTTAATGATTCAAATTCAAGTTTCAAAAGTCGGCTTTTGGAATTTAATTTTCAAGAAATTAGATAAACACCTATAAATACATAGTTATTTTATCAATTCAACATTTAGAATCATGAAGAAACTTTCACAAGAGAAAATATTATTGTTAAGAGAATTGAAGAGTAGATATATCAATCATCTACAACAATAATCAAGATCATATCATCATGTCAAATTTATTTGCATTCATGTATGTTTTTGGAGCTAACATTGTGATGTAGGTTTCAAGCATTCAAGCATCAAGACCAATCATCAAATAAAGCCATTTCATGCAAGATCCAATCCTTAGAGAGATATGTTAGACTTTAGTCCTCTAAGGGGAGTCGTTGAGGGTTTGGTGAGTTGTAACAAGTCTTGTTCATTCAACATTCATTACATTTTATCATTATTTCATTATCAAGGTTTAATTACTAAACCAGGGTTTGACCAAGGAAAACCCTAATTCAATCAAAAATTTAAAAAATCCCTCTTTTTACATATAGATTTATAGGTGAAGGACTAAAATTGGATCAAAAGAGAAATTTTGTAAAGTTTTCAAAGTTGTCATCATTTTTGTCAAGCTATGAAAACTCAGATCGTGAATTTATTTTCAGCTTTCTAATAGTGAAACCTACAAAAAACATCTCATATCCATCTCCAAATGATCCCAAAAGTTGTGCAAAAAATCCATACAAGGACTCATTCGCCAAGTGGCTCGTGTCCTTCTACATTTCTCAGGACAAGCTTTTTTGGGTTAGTAGATATCACCCTGCAACCCCCAAATATGCCTATAAATGTTACCTTCCCTTCTATTATCCTAGATCTATGCATTTCAAGTTTTACATCACACAATTGAGTTCATTAAGCATTTTATTTCTGTTGAAGGGTGTTTTTGCACTTCTCAACACAGATAATGCACAAGTGCACTACCTCTCTTAAAAGGTAGAAATCTACAAACAAGTTACAAATTACTAACCCAAGGTTTCGAATGTCAAGTCTTGGCAATGCTTGGAATCTCTCAATTTTTTGATGTGATTTTGCTGGTAATCATAGGGCAGACTTACATATGTTAAGTGGGAGGAAGTTGGTTCCTAAAATGGAGTTCTTAAGGTCTTGAAGTTGATGTACAGTTGCTGCAAGTTCAAAACAGTAGTCTAAGACTCCAATTTGACCATTAGATTTGGCTTTACAATGTGTAATGATGCTTGAACTTGTCTTAAATTACTATTTAAAGGAAAGGTCAAAAGGGAAAGGAAAGGAGGAGGTTCCTAGACCTGAAACTATCAATGAAAAGTGATATTGGAGAACAATATAATGGATAGCCTTCTTGAAACTAAGTTCCACTTAACCAAATTAGCTAACAATCTCATGAAACTAGTGCTATCTTCTAAGTTCTATAGATTTTCAACCATTCATTCACCATGAAACATGAATAAAAGATGAATTTTAAGTGCAACAAACAAAGTATGTTCAGACTAGCTTTACACTGCTATTTATCATCAATAAACAACAAAAAGCATGAACAAGGAAGGGCATCAACACAACATAATTCTTTAGCATCAATGAACAACATATGCTAATCTACTAAAAGCATGTAAACACATAGAATAGCAAAGTAAATCTACTCAAATCTACTAACTATGAGGATATGAATCATGAAACATGAATGAAACTCAAGAATCCACCAAAATTAATGAGTTTCAGCAGCATGTCTTTACAAAAACTCAACTCTCTCTTTGAAAATGAGAGGAGACCCCCTATTTACCGTTTTCCAAAAGAAAAATGAATGGCCAAGATTTAATCTCATTGTGTGGACAAGATTCACTACAAATTAGGGTTTCACCTACCCCTTAATATTTTGCTGGAAAATCAAAGTCACACTGTCCCCAGTCCACCCAGCCAGCCCCTCAGCCATCCAGTGAGGAACTCATCATCAATGTGATTTGATTTCCTTTATCTTTGGACAGTGGTGTATTCCACAAATTTACTCACAATCAAAACCTAAGCTTGTCTTCTTGGACGACACACAGTAGATTGAGGGATTTTGGAAATCTGTTCTTTAGAGTGGTTACATTGTCTCCTGCTGCTCTCAGGGTCTTAGGGTATGAATCCATTCCGCTTTTAATTAGGGAAAAATGGCCGTGCAGAAAAAATCAAGAGTAGATGTTTCCTCATCCATTGTACCTCTTCCATCTTTTTATGGAAAATTTCCCCCAATCTTCCCATGTCCAACTCTTTTAGCCGGCAACATCTGACTACCACATTAAGGTGTCTTCGCTTTCACCGTGTCTTTTAGTCTATCTCAGGATCAAGTCGATCTCGTAAGTAAATACCCTCTCCAAGTACTACTTATTTTGCCAGCCCACCGCACGTCTCCCAATGACTCATCTCTTAACGACAACAAATTCTCTTTTCCTAGGATTTAGCCTTGCATTTAAGGATAGTCAATCTTTGGGCTAGTGATCTCAGAGCACCTCGTATCATGAAAGGCTTCTTCCATTCCTTCCAAATTTTTTTTTATAAGCCTAAATTTATTTGTCATTCTTATAGCATGTCCTATGTCCATATCATCATTGTAGATCACACGCTAGAACCACTCTTCAATAGCTTTGGTCCAATTCCTTCTCCTCTCCATCTTGCTTATGTGATCTTTAGAGAGAAGCAATGGCAGGGCTGATGAAGTTGTTGGCTGCTCTTCAGTAAAAGACCATTGTTGTATATAGGCAATGAGGTCTACCACTTGCACTTTCAATTCCTCCTTGGAGGATTGATCTTTGTTCATTTGATGCACAATGGTGGTGACAAATCCCTGGAGATGATCGATATTTTGTTCCCTTGTGGTTGTCCCCAGGTCAATGGTAGAGATATTGTAACTGACCCCCTCCTTGTCCATTACTGGAGTGGAAATTTTTACTTTCCTTGATCTTGAGGCATCCATCATGATTGAGGACTGACCCTTGGTTTCTTTTCTTTCGGTCCTACTCGCCCGCATAAAGATTGCCTAGTCTCTTGTCTAAGTGAGAGCTGGGGTCCTTTTGTACTCATTTTTCTAGCCAATTGGCATCTAGGGATCCCTCATTTGGTGATTCATGATCACCTTCCCTCTCTTTGATATGTTGATTTCCTTTCTTCATGGCTTCTGGTTTCCCATTTCTCTCTTCTTCTTCTTGTTCAATATAGAGACCTGGCGACCTTCATCAAGTTTTGTTTTGCTTTTTCATTTCAGCCTCTTCGGCCTATCTTCCTCTCTTCTCCTACAAGTTCATCATGACCGGCTTTTGTCTTTATTCCTGGTTGAGGCCCGGATACCTCCCATTTTCCATTTGTTCTCCCTTTTCTTTTAGTTGATTCTTTCAACTTCCTCTCACATCCTGAATTGTTTTGGCCAATCCCTTTTCCTCGTTCTGTTGATTGTTCCACTATGTATTTTGTGACCTCTTGATCTTCAATACCTCTCAGGATCCTCCAGATTTCATAAGCAATTTATAATAACCAAGTGTTGATGCTTTGATTCTCATGGTATCTTACTGTCTCTGCCTATTCCTTTGGTTTCTCCTTTCTTTCTAGCTCTAAGAAATTTGCATCATCAGCCCATTTTGGGTGTGGTGTTATCGAGGAGTGGATCTGGGAGACCAACCACAACTTGTGCTAAAGCAACTTGTATTGTTGGATTCATCAATACTCCAGAGAGCTCCATAGGTATATTCTACATGTGTCAAGCAAAAGCTTTTGGAATAACAAGGATGGGCATTGTGATTGTGGAGGCCGGAGGAACTATAGTGGATGGAGACATCGAGGAAGCTGAGAGATGGGAATTTGTGGTTGATGAGGAGTCTCTCACTATAATGGGTGTAGTAGGTGAGGTGGAGAAAAGGTGAACCAAGATGTCCACCGCAGGTGGAGAGGAAGAAAGCAATGCTTGAGATATTGGTGCAGGAGTGATAGCAATGGCAGTGGTGGTGGTAGCAAGAGTAGAGGTGGCAGGGGGAGACTTTGGCTTCTCTACCTCTTCCTCTTCTCCCTCATGTAGTGGATCCTCTTGGATCAGGGGCATCTCTAAGAATCTGCTTGATTTCTTCTCTTTCTTGGAGGTCTCGCCCTCTGAAGCATTTCTTGAATATACTTTATGCTTTGGTTGACATTCTACTACTTTTCTCTTCTTTGACCTAGTGATGGGAGGAGATTTTGGAGCTTCTCCAACTGGGGCAGTAGTGGTCTCACTGTTTGTTTCACTTTTGAGCTCGTCTTCAAGCTCCCCGTAGGTCAAAGTTTCTCCTTGGAGCTTTAGCTAAGAAATTTTTCCATTAATCCATTGTTTGGTTCTATGCTCTATTGGTTTGGTCTAAATGTCAAGGTCATTGAACTCTTCCCTATTCCAATCAATCACAAGGAGGGGCAAGCTAGAACCCACATCAAACCTCAGATCTATGACAATATTCTCATCTTCAACAATTTGATCCAACATTGGGAATGTTTTACTGTCTTGACAAAGTAGGCAGTCATGCACATATAGTGCCTCATGCACACCTCCTTGTCATCTCTGTAGTTAGCCTAGAAGTCCTCAATATTGTGCAAGTGGGAATATTCTTTCCCGGCCATCTTTTTTAGCTTTCCATATGGATCCATCCATAGTTTTACAATGTAAAGTTCCAAGTTATACTCAATGATCTCCTTCTCAGAATACTCCACACATTGTGATGCTCGAAGAGCATACATGCCTTGGCCAAAAGTGAGAGGATAGGGGACTCCTAGCCTATGCTTGTCACTCAAGAGTGTGTGAGCCCGCTGTAATTATCTAGAGGCCTCTAGCAAGATCAACCGATCATTTGGTGTATGGCCTCTTAGAGAAGCCCTCTGTCCTAATGTATGTGAACTTGGGGAATTGTATGAATAGAAACCCAAACTAGTGGATGAATGCACGGGCACTCTGATTAACTCTCCTCTTGAAGTCCCCTCTAAGGAGTCTAATAATGTGCCCAATAAAGGCATCGTTCACTCGACAGTAGTCCTTCTTGAAGTTTCTATAGTGGAGTTGGGGATGCTTGTCATATACTTTGAACTCTCTTCTTGGAGCTAGGATTTGTGCCACAAATAGACCTCTATATCGAAAGGGTTCTTCCAGTGGATAAACCAAGTAATAATTCATGTAAAACTGCTAGGTCCTTTTGACTGTTACAAACTACTCATGCAAGTTAGCTAATCATCCCTGCCCAATGAAACTGGATATTTCCTCTGATGATCTCCTCAATGAAGTAGAACATTCATCTTGGAAATAGGTGGTCATAGGGATTCCCATGACTCTTCTCAACAAGGTTACCAAATCATGGTAATCCTCATAGAAATCACTCCTCAAGAGTTCTTGAGGCACCTTGTTAGCACTCCCCCTCTTCTCCTTTAACCGGTATTGATTGATTATATTTTTTCCTTTTAGGGGGTCAACCTTCCATGTATTTTCTGCATATTCCTTGGTACTTTCCTCCATAGAGTCAAAGGTGGGGATGTGAAATGTTCTTCCTATCGATTTGGCAGATAGGTTGGCCAATACTTTGTCATATTTTTCAATAATTCTTTTGGTTTTCTCTTGATAGGCCTCTCTACAAGCCATCACCAGTTTTGGAGCCACAAGAGTGGGTGGGAAACTGGTTGCCTTATCCAAACCACTCTTTCTGATCTTCTTTGTATTCTCCATAGTTTGATTGACAATCACCCTCCATCTTAATTCGTCTACGTCAACATGTCTTGGGTTTGTATCAATAATTGTATCCCACTCTGTGGTAACCTTAGAAGTAACCTTGGTTCCATGGAACTTGTATTTCATTTGATCATTTTCATCCTTCCCTCTTGGTTTCTTGGTAGTCTTCTTCCCCTTTTCCTTTTCTGTGGATGCCCCCGAAGGTCTCACAGCCCATTCCATAAATATTACAATCAAAGGAGCAATAAGCATGTTCATGTGCAAAGCAAGGGGAGTGTTAGCGAAATCCTACAAAATCAATGTTAGATAAATAATTTATCATTTAAAGATCATAACATTCCTCTCAGATCATCATTTTCCTTTCGTTCAGGGAATATATGGTAATGCAATCCCAGGGGTGCAGACCTCCCTAGGTTGGTAGTCATTTTGAAGGAGGTTGTTGGCAAAGCAAAATCCCACAAATGAAATCCCACATTGTGGGGCCCGTGGTCAGGGAAGGTGATGTTGGTTCAACTTTGAAGTTCAAACTATTCAACTAGATGAGGGAAGGGACCTATGGAAGGACATTAGATGGTAGTTGCTTGAAATGGTGGGGGTAGGACGGTGGCCCGCAAGTGGTAGTCTGCACCATTGGGTCTACGAAGGTCCTCGACAGGGGTTACCCATTCACTCTTGGTCAGATGGCATTAGGGAGGTCAAATTCTGTGCAATAGGCGACAAGCTAGGTTTGGTAGTTTAGACATAGCAAAAATGGGATGGCAGCTTGTAGGAAGCCACCCGCATTAGACTGTCCACATGCAACATTTACTTAATGATTTTCAGTGAATTCTCTAGGAGAAATTAGCATAGGGGCCCATGAAGCGAGAGGGTGGAAATCATTGGTTGTTTGAAACAACAAACATATATAGGTAGGGACCCGCAACAAAGGGCCTGCAAACTTTGAACTTGGTTGTTTCATTTTGGGGCACAAAGGGACATGGGTAATGCGGAGTTTGTAAGGTGGACAGAAGAGTAGCCAAGGCCATTTTGGAATGGTGAGTGCTAGGTGATGACCCGCAAATGGAATTCCACAAAGGGTTTACACTTAATCATTTTGTTCAAAGGGTCAGATGGAATTTGACAGCGTGAGGTCCGCCCTATAGAAGGAACTAAGGGTCTTGCTACTTGGAGATGGATGTGTAAATAGTGGCGAGGTAATGGGGGAATCCCGCTCTAGATGGCCCACAAAAGGAAGGCGCAGTGAGCTATTGGATGGCAAACAAGGACCCTGGAAGGTCTACAAGCTGGAAGGCTAGAGCCAAATAGCCGTCAAAAATGGTGAGGTAGAGGGGGCCATCTACAAGAAGAAACCTACACTTACGGATCCACAAACTCCTTGGAGATTCCTCAAGTTTTTCATTTATTTTAATAGGGCAGCAAGGAGGTGGCGGCCACCATTTAGAGCTGGGCTCCAATGCAGGGACGATGGGTGCAGCCTTTAAGTTTGTTGTTAAAATCATCAAGGTAATGGCTGTGGGGACCTGCGTGCTGCAAGGGATTGATTTCCTAGTTTGAGAATGACAACGAAGAAGGCAAGTTCCACACATGCCTCGTGGACAAATTTTAGAGGATTTAAAAATTCTAATTTATGGGTTTTATGCACCATGGGGTTGTCTAACTAGTTTTGAAGGTTTCTCTATTTAAGGTTTTAAGAACTTTACAAATTCCAAAGAGAAACCATTAAAATTGTGGAGGCATAAGTCCCACTCTGGAAGTGTGGCTGCAAGAACTTGACGTAATAGTTAAGATTGCAATGCATGAATAGTAGCAAGATCTTGTGGGCGCATAGGCAGTGGAAACTTAAGGGCTTTGAAAAAAATTTAGGAAGAATGTCGGTGAAAATGACCCATCATGGCTTGATATTTATAGACTTCCAAGCATTAAATTTCTGTAATAAAATGTGGGTACAAAGTGGAAGGGAGGAGTTGGTGGTGTGCAATCTGGAAACAATTCGGCGCCAGTGAACAACAAGGTCTGCTGTATGACAACAACCAACCATTTTTTGTCTAGTGAGTTGGAAAAGGAAACAATGATGGAGGCTACAGATCTCGTGTAGTGGGTGGATCTTCCAACTTGGCTGCCATAGGGACAACAAACACAGGATGGGATTTTGCATAGGGTGGCCTGTGTAGGCAGACCCACAAAGGGTAAACGGCAGAAATTTTGAAGTTCTAAGGAACCAAAGGAACCCTATGAAGGTCGAAGACTTGAAAATTTTGAAGGTGATGAAACTTGGTCAACTCAAGATGATGGCATTAGGACTCATTGACCACTTAGGACTCAAAATAAGGGGCACAAAAAATGAGGCAAAGGAAAAAGTGACCCGACAAAGTGAAAAGAGAGGATCCTCATTCAGAAAGGGGCATGTGTGCTATAGGCACAACAATTTCCATCTCCCAAAAGTATATTTTAGTCATATTTTCCATTTTATGTCATAAGGAAACAAAAAATCCTCCTAATAGGGTTGACTCACCTCAAGGTTGAAAGTTAATCTTATCCTTGGGAGATCTCTTTTTCTAATGAAATGAGGGAGAATGACACCTAGATTCCTATTTTTCTAGAAACTTGGGACATAGGATCCCCTTTTTCTTCATTTCATTTTGGTGAACCTGACATTCTTACACTATAAGCTTTCTAAAATTGGATATCCTTTAATCCCTAGATCTAGGATTTGCATTAGTTTGCATTGCACCTCATTTAGGGTTTTAAAAATTGCATTAGTTTGAATTTCATTTAGGGTTTTACCTTAAAATATCAAAAATCCAAAAATATTGCATAAATCTTGCATACATCTTACGTGTTAGTTGTATTAAGAGTGTTTTTTAGTCATTTAGATCAAAATCTCAATTAAATTTGCATCCAAAAAGTTGTCATTTTGTTCACTTTTTGTCATTAGTTTCATTTTCATTTAGACATAAAAATCTAGAAAAAATTGTCACAATAATCATAGTTTGCAACCTAAAATAGAGAGCACAAACAATAAATCAAAATTTGCATTTTTCATTTTTTAGACCCTTAAACAAGGACCCATTCACCCTTGGGCGAATGTGTCCCTACATAGGTGTCTTGGAAAAATTTTGCATGCATTATTGTCTTTGTTCTAACTTCTTGTTGTTGCTATTCAAATTATACTTTGAAATTCTGAGAAACTATTACTGCATGTGTAAGAAAAGTGTCATTTTGCTTGATTTGTTGCAAATTTGGAAAAAAATATTGCATTTAAATATTGAAAATCATCAAATCGGTAGGACAATTGTTTACATTTCTAAAGCATTTCATATTTTGGATAGATTACTTCTCATTTTTGCATAAATAGAAGTATGTTTCATTTTCAAAGATGTGGTTTTGATATGGTAAAGAATGGCTTGTATAATACAATCTAGCTAGTTATGACCACAATATAGGGAAACAAAATAAGGTCATTCATAAGCATGTTAGTCATCCTCCAAGTGTTTTTCCTACTTGTGAGAATGCCTTAGTACAAGAGAACAAAATAATTGACACATTTCTTAATATCACCTTGCCTATCCTTCACTCAACCCCTAATATATCTCCCATTTATGAGGATGATTTGATAGAAGAGGATACAATCATAAATAATCATGAGAATAATAGTTGATCTTCTCCTGATACCTCTCCTACTTGTGACGAAGGTATCTTGGTGTTAGAAGATCCATTCATTGAATGTCGTGAGAATCTTGTTTGTCCCTATCCCTCTACTTGTCACACTTGGGAAGATATTATGGCACACAAAGATGAGATCATTGACACATTTCTTAACATCACTTTACCTAATCTCCATTCATCTCCCACTTATGAGAATATTTTAATGAAAGAGGATGTGATCATGGACCATCATGAAAATCACATTTGTTCTTCTCCCAATATCTCCCCTATTTGTGAAGAAGATATTTTTGGTGTTAGAAGATTCAGTCATTGAGAGCCATGAGAATCCTATTTGTTTATCTTCCTCTACCTCTCCTAATTTTAAATACATTGTTGGAAAAGGGGATGTAATCATAGATAATCATGACAATTATATTTTCCCTTCTCCTAATATCTCTCATATTTGTGAAGAAGATATTCTAGTGTTAGAAGAACCACTCATTAAGAGTCATGAGAATCTTGTTTCTCCCTCTCCCACTTTTTCTCCCACTCAGGAAGATATTGTTGAACAAGAGGATGCCATCATTGATAAGAAAGAAAATCATAGTTTTTCTTCTCTAGATACCCCCTACTTGTGATGAAGTTATCTTAGAAGATCCAACCATTAAATGTCATGAAAATATTGTTTTCTCCTCTCCTAAAAACTCTCCTACTAGGGAAGATATCATAATGCAAGAGGATGATAACATTGATACTTGTATTTAAAACAATAGTAATGTAACTTCCTTAGATGAAGATGATAATGTGACACTAGACTTCCCCTCACTAGAAGATCATCAAAATGAGGATAAATATGTTGAGGTTATGAACATTAGATCTCCCTTGATTACTGAACCACCTAAGATTCCTTTTGAACCTTCAAGAGTCCTTTAATTATTGGACCTCCTAAGTCTCAACTTATCTTCTACCCACCCTCACAACAACCACAAGTACAAAACAAACATGTGCTTATCCTAAGACCACCTCAACACAAACCTACCTCCAAGAGCTATCTTTAACTTTGCAAGGCAACTCACTAGTAAAAATTTTTTGCAACAACATAGTTATAATACCATTGCTCATATATATAACACTAAAAACAATCAGCAACCAAGAAAAAATCCAACCACCATTTCATTGCCACAACCATATCTCCCTCCCACACCTAGTATCTCACAATGTAGTGGTAAAGAATATGACCTTTTCAAACAAATTTTCAATACTCATGCTAAGATATCCTTGTGGTATTTGATTCAAGCATCCCCTCTTTACCATGGAATGCTCCAAAATTCTTTGCAACAATTTTCTATCCCTACTAGTGCACAACCAAATTATTTAGTGGCCCTAATTTAAGGTAGAACTTAGTCAATTTAAATATTTTTTTGCATCAAGATGAACTACCTTCATTGGAAATAAAAAATTGAAATGAGGATTTGATGATGGTGGATAGTATTAACAAGTGTGGCATTAATCATACTCTCATTGACAATGGTTTGACACTCAATGTTTGTAGTGTAAACCTTTTGGATAAAATTGAAGGGGGGAAGACTAAACTTCATCTAGATTCTTTATCTATTTGTGGTTTTGATAATGTGGGAAAATATTCACTTGGTGTGATAACATTGCTTGTTAAAGTCAGTAGGGTTACTTTACAAACCCCTATCTATGTCATACCTAGTTATCTTTCATATAATATTCTCTTGGGAAGACCATGGATTCATGCAATGAATGTGGTGCCTTCAACATTACATTATTTACTGAAATACACTTACAAGAACAAGGTTTACACAGTAGAGTTGATCCTAAACCTAAGAGTTGTTTACAAATTGAACCTAGAATGACAGATCCTCTTACAACATTGACACCAACTACAAAAGTGGAACCTATGCAAGAAAAATAGAAAGAAAATATTTTTTCATCAATCACAAAACTATTGGATGATGATTGGGGTTCCTTATATTTTACACCTACATTCATGGGAGAATACAAGATTACACACAAATTAGAAAAAAGAAAGAAGTTTCCATAATATCTACACAAGCTTAATCATCAAAAGCATGTCATTCTACAACTTTTACCAAAGAAGAGGAAAACACATGTTATACATCCACATATGATGAGTATGATCATGAGAAACCACCTTCTTCAAAAGAAATGGAAAAAATTTATGGAAGAGGTTATGAGCTTTTGAAACAACTTGGCTATAATGGAAAAGGATGTGGTGTTAAATACCAAGGTATTTGTGTCCTTATAGATCCTACCTCACAAAAACAAATAAGAGGTCTTGGTTATTGTCCTTCGAAAGAAATGAAAGCATCGAAGAAACCTTCACTCAATATCAATGTCATCACACAAAACACTCCTA
Organism: Sequoia sempervirens; assembly: GCA_007258455.2. Lineage (NCBI taxonomy): Eukaryota > Viridiplantae > Streptophyta > Pinopsida > Cupressales > Cupressaceae > Sequoia > Sequoia sempervirens. The sequence continues at coordinate 6,645 of VDFB02277925.1, read as the reverse complement.
GGATAAATATTGCTTCATCTTCAAACACATGTCTTAGTGATGATTGGGGTTCATTAGGTTCTACACCCTCCTTTGGGGGAGAGTAAAAAATCTCATAATATAAAGATTATTGTGTATGTATGACACCTTGTAGTAATAATGAAGTATCTCTGTCACAAAAGTAAGGAACATCTTCTACTACTAATCAAGAGAGTACCTTGTTGAAGCTTCTCCAAGCTCACTTAATTACTCTTCCCCCAAGAACACAAAATAAATTTTACAACAAGAGTTTCTTTTATGCATATCATCGAGTGCATAGCCATTCAACCAATGAATATAAGGCTTTGAGTAATAAAATTTAACATCTTAAGGATTGTGGTGCTCTTCCTTGTGTTAATGCACCTACTTCCTATAATTGATAATGATTTTCATCCTATCATGTTTCTCATCACTGTGTAATTGATAGCTTTATGTGTCTTGCTCATATCATTCATGGGGGTACAATCTTAGGTGCAACCATATTTATCTTGGAAACAACATGATATTCCTTGGTGGTTGTCTTTGTCTCTATGTTTGGGGGCAAGGATAACTAGTTTTTGGAGGTGTACATTCTTTCCAAGAATCCCCTCTTCCCCTCTTTCTACTTAAATTACCAACTAGAATGTATGTTGATATTTTAAGTGGGGGGCATATTGTACCTCAATCATTGTTTACATGTTCCCTTCTTAGTGATGATAGAATACATCTCCTAGGAAGTGTGGCCATTACATTGACATTTTGACATCTCTTGCTTCACTTTTTTTACAAAGGTTGAATTTAGTGTAGCATTAACATAGCATCTTGATCATGTTGTGGAAACTTATCAAAGTTATTAGGGAGTATAACTTCTAGGATGGTTGATGTATGGGAAGCTAAAGACCTAACATGACTTTCCCAATGCCACTTTCTAGATACTCTAAAATATTTTAGAGTAGGAGATTTTCCATACCATATCTCGTAGGGGTTCTCTGAATTGTTTACTATTGCTTGTCCTTTATTAATTATGTAAATTTTGGTATGAATAGCTTCTCTCCAATAGACATCCAGTAGATTTTATTCCTTCAACATGGTTTGTGTTTCCTCCTGAACTATCCTATTCTTCCTCTCCACAACTCTATTATGCTACGAAGACCTAGGAGCTAATAAATGTCTTTTTTGTAGTGTATAAAAATGTACAACTTTACATTTTCACACTATATTTGGGTCCCTTAATTAATTAGACCTAAATAAACTCTTAATTAACCAAATTATGCATTCCAAAGCCTTATTATTCCTATTTTCTAAAAGGGAACAATACAACTCATAGATGATAGCCCAATTGCACTAGTGTCAAAATGTGTTATTTGAAAAATTCTTAGAAAGCACCTACAACGTAAATAACAATGCAACTCAGATGATAGCCCAATTGCACTAGTGTCAAAATTTGTTATTAGAAAAATTCTTAGAAAACACCTCTATCCTAAGTAACAATGTAACTAATAGATGATAGCCCAATTGCATTAGTTTCAAAATGCATTATTAGAAAAATTCTGAGGAAGCACCTATAGCATAAATAACAATGCAACTCATAAATGACAGCCCGATTGCACTAGTGTCAAAATTTGTTATTAGAAAAATTCTTAGAAAGCACCTATATCCTTAGTAACAATGCAACTCATAGATGATAGCCCAATTGCACTAGTGTCAAAATGTGTTATTTGAAAAATTCTTAGAAAGCACCTACAAGTAAATAACAATGCAACTCAAATGATAGCCCAATTGCACTAGTGTCAAAATTTGTTATTAGACAAATTCTTAGAAAACACCTCTATCCTAAGTAACAATGTAACTAATAGATGATAGCCCAATTGCATTAGTTTCAAAATGTATTATTAGAAAAATTTTGAGGAAGCACCTATAGCATAAATAACAATGCAACTCATAAATGACAGCCGACTTAACTAGTGTCAAAATTTGTTATTAGAAAATTCTTAGAAAGCACCTATATCCTTAGTAACAATCAACTCATGATGATAGCCCAATTGCTAGTGTCAAAATGTGTTATTTGAAAAATTTTAGAGCACCTACAACAGAAATTACAATGCAACTCACATGATAGCCCAATTGCACTAGTGTCAAAATATGTTATTAGACAAATTCTTAGAAAACACCTCTATCCCAAGTAACAATGTAACTAATAGATGATAGCCCAATTGCATTAGTTTCCAAAATTCTATTATTAGAAAAATTTGAGGAAGCACCTATAGCATAAATAACAATGCAACTCATAAATGATAGCCCGAATGCACTAGTGTCAAAATTTGTTATTAGAAAAATTCTTAGAAAGAACCTATATCCTTAGTAACAATGCAACTCATAGATGATAGCCCAATTGCACTAGTGTCAAAATGTGTTATTATCCCCTATATATAAAATGGAATAGTACATATAATGGATAATATCCTTCTATAAAAAAAATGAAAAACACACATCATTATTAAATAAAATAAGTTTTTTTTGTTTTTAACAACAACATCGAACACAAATTTAATGATGTGATTCTTAAAAAATAGATTAATAGCTAGTTGAGATTCAGTGGGCCCAGGTCTAGTATTAATTTTGATTTTGATAATTTATAGAGTAAATTTGAAGATTTGATCTTGAACCATTTTTTAAGACAACAAGTGCTCAAAACTAAAAAATACATGAAAATATTAGATCCAAATCCCTAAAATGTATTAATCCATTCATAGTATTAATTTTGATTTTGAAAAATATTGAAAATATACTTTTCCTTTACAAGCGAATCCATTCTAACAATTCATGCTATTCCTTTCATATATTTCTCTTCTAATTTCAGAAAGCATTCTAACAATTGATGTTGAAATTGAGGGAAAAAAAATGAAAAATTAGCTAAACAGTCATCATCACCATTTTGTATATTATTTTGAATTATTTACATGTTAAGAGTTTTGGATTTAGATGAGAACTCTCTCGAGTGTGAAGTGTTTTGGAACATTTTATTGTTGGCAGAGAAAGAGTGCAAATTTCCTTAACATCTTGGAAATTACCTAGATTTAGCCCTAGGACCCATTTTCCCAAAGGAGAATAGGTCCATTAAGTTCCATGATCCAATTTAAAGTGAATGTGGAGTTGATAAGTGTTTGAGATTTTTTATTTTAATTTGTGACAATGATTCACCCCCCTCTTAGTTGTCTTGTGTCTTTCAACAATTGGTATCAAAGCTTTGGTTCCTCGAAGAAGAGCTTAACTACTTGAGGTAGATTTGATGGCACAAAAATTGTCAATCCTTGTGTTTGATGGATCTGACTACAGTGACTGGAAAGTGCAAATGAGAGGTTACTTGATCTCTCTTGGTTATAAGACTTGAAAATTTGTTGAGACAAAATATGTTGCACCGACAAGTGGTCCTTCTTTTGTACATGATATTTCTACCTATGAAGAAAATGAAAAAGCAAGGTATGCAATCTATAGTGCTTTATCTAAGACTGAGTGGAGAAAATTTATTTCTTTGGGCACTACTTACAAAGTTTGGAAAAAGTTGAAAGATATCTATGAAGGAAATGATAGAGTGAAATTGTCAAAGGAGCTAACAGCTAAGCGCAAATATGAGAACTTGAAAATGAAAGAAGGTGAAGATATTGCAAGCTATTTTTAGAGGGTTGATATTGTAGTGAATGAAGTGAAAAATCAAGGTGGTACTATGATAGATGAAGATGTGATGGAGAAAATTTTGATGACCCTACCAAAGAGTTACAGTGATAAGATTTCAGCTATTGAGAAAGTGTATGATCCTAAGAAATTTACTAAAGAACAACTATTTGGAACCTTGACTGCATTTGAAATGAGAAAATTTGGAAAGGAAAAGGAGAAGATAGAATCATCCTTCAAAGCTACAAAGACAGAAGATGATCTGGATGGTGATAGTTCAGAGGATTTGGAAGCAAATTTCACAAGGAAGTTGAAGAAAGGTACCAGTAAGTACAGAGGTATGTTACCTTTTAAGTGTTTCAATTGTGGAAATATTGGTCACTATTCTTAAAGATGTCCAAATAGAGTTGTACACAAGAAGAGAAAAGACAATAAAGACAAATGATAAGAAGTTCAAGAAATTGTATTATGTTAGAGAAGATGTTGGGATTTTTTATGATGAATCTGATTTTGAGGATGATAATGATGAGTACTTGTTTCTAGCCTTAGAGAAAAAATCAGTATCTGCTAACTCTGGAAGATGTGCAAAGGAAAGTGGTTCAAAGATCAAGAAGGAAGAGATGGAAGGTACTCTGGTTACTGCCTTTCATGCTAGATACGATGAAGATTATCGGGTGATTGATAGTGGTTGCTCTAATCACATGACTAGAGAGAAAAGTAAGTTTACTAAACTTGAAAAGTATATGGTGGATTAGTCATATTTGGTGATGATTCTGGTGCAAAGATTGTTGGAAAAGGAACAATTAGTTTTGATGGAAAACATAATACTGATGATGTCTATTATGTTAAGGGATTAAGGAATAATCTTTTGAGTGTTGGAAAAATGTGTAGTAAAGGATTTAAGCCTGTGTTTTAGGATAATACTTGTGAGATCAAAAAAAGGGTCCAGAATTGTGGTTGTTGCAAGAAGAACATATGGAAACATTTATTAGCTTAAAGGTGTTGATGGTTAGTTCCTTGTATTTCAAGTTAATGAAAGTTGGCTATGGCACCAGAGGATGGGACATGTAAACTTTGATGATTTGATCAGGTTCTATTCAAGAGAAGTTTTCTGGGATCTGCCTAAAATCACAAAGCTTACAAATACTGTTTGCAGAAGTTGTTAGTTAGGAAAACAAACAATATGCAACTTTAGAAGAAAGGAGCAATCATCTATCAAAATGTTGGAATTGATTCATACAAACCTTTGTGGTCCTACAAGAATAGAAAGTCTTAATGGTGACAGGTATTTCTTGATCCTAATTGATGATTATTCTAGAATGACATGGGTTAATTTTCTTAGGGTGAAAGCTCAAGCTCTCGACAGATTCAAAGTATTCGAGGTGAGGGTAGAGAATGAAGTGAACCTGAGAATAAAATGTTTAAGGTTTGATAGAGGTTGAGAATTCACTTCTAGTGAGATTAATACATTTTGTGAAGAGCATGGCATAAAGAGACATCTTTTCTACTCCTAGAACTCCTTAGTAGAATGGATTTGTTGAGAGGAAGAACCATACTATTCAAAAGGCATTGCATGGACTTAAACAGGATCACAGAGCATGGTATGCAAGGTTGGATAGAAATTTGACACAACAAAGGTTTAGCAAAGGCTCTATAGACAGTAATCTTTATTTCATGGTTGAAGGAAACAAAATGATGATAGTGGTTGTGTATGTTGATGATATTATCTTCAGAGGAAATGAGGGAATGTGCATGAACTTTGTAGAAGAGATGCAAAAAGAGTTTGAAATGTCTACGATTTTTTAGTTGAATTTCTTCCTTGGAATTTAAGTGAATCAAACTGATTCATTTCACAGTCAAAGTATGTCAAAGAGTTATTGAAGAAGTTTGGAATGTATGAATCCAAACTAATTTGTACTCCTATGGTGACTGGATGCAAGTTGAGTAAAAATGATGATTCTCCTAAAGTTGATCAGAGCTTGTACAGATCTATGTTTGGTGGACTGTTGTATCTTACTGCTACTAGACTAGATATCATGCATGCAGTATGTTTGTTTGCCAGATTTCAAGTAGAATCTAAAGAAGCACATGTTACAACTATGAAAAGGATATTCAAATATTGAAAAGGCACTCTAGATTATGGCCTATGGTATCCTAAGGATACTGATTTCACTTTGAGTTCTTTTATTGATGCAGATTGGGTTGGTTGTGTAGATGACCGAAAGAGTACAAGTGGTGGTGCATTCTTTCTTGGAGGAAGATTAGTTTCATGGCTAAGCAATAAACAAGATTCAATTTCTTTATCTACTGCACAAGCTAAATATATTGTAGTAACATCTTAATGTACAAAGGTGTTATGGATGAAGAAAACATTGAAGGATATAGGAGTGATGTGTTATGAGCCTATCCCTATCTTATTTGATAATACAAGTGCTATAAATATTTCAAAGAATCTGGTAATTCATTCAAGGACAAATCATATATTTATTAGATAGCATTGCTTAAGAGAGAAGGTATTGGAAAATGAGGTCAAATTGGAATATGTACCTACAAAGGATCAAATTGTTGATATATTTAGTAAGGCTCTTCCGAAGGATACTTTTGAGTATCTTGGGGAGAAGTTGGGGGTTACTACCCCTCCTTATTTGAAATAGGTGTAGATGGAGGTGCACCAATCTAGTGGATCTACAGATTCTTCATTTGTCTCGACTCATGAATGGGTCTACTCCGCAGGGGGAGTAGGATGTATCATTGTTGCAGTATGAAATGGGTGCACTCTTAAAGGGGAGTGATCAAAGCTACATATGGCTGAAGAATTATGCAAACCTTTGGTTCTTTTCCAAAGGGGGATAGAGAGTCATGTGAAAAATAGTGAAAGAAAAAGGAGGAAAGAAAGTCATGTGAAAGAGAGAATAATGCAAGGAAAAGAGAGTGTAGGAAATGTTGTGTAGGCTATCTAATCTAAAAATATAAAGG